>JASANE010007735.1:0-23180 GCA_030248225.1 Trileptium ribeirensis
TGCTAAATTATTGATATTATAATAATTGATATAAGTTATGGAAATTCCTCGTTTTATAGGTTTGGGCGATCTATTGCGTTATTTTATTCTGTACATGATATTAGTTACTTACCGTAACTGTGCAAAATGTTCCAATTACAGGCTTTTTCAATATTTGAAGATGAGATAAGCGATTCGAAAGCTCAACTTGCTGCAATTACACTTATTATCGGCACTCTGGAACGTATGCGGTGCTTTACCGAAGAGAACCATGAGCCGCTACGAACTCAAGCAGCACTGGCTGCGGCCAAGCTATTCAAAAAGCCGGATCAATGTCGAGGTTAGTGTGGTGCCTGTACTGCCAGTCCGTACATGAAAATTATATTTTTTGTAATAACTATTGTTTAGTTGCGTTTAGTGCTATGCGATATCAGTCATATTGATTTTGTAAATTTCAAAACGTTGACCACCGACTATCGCCAAATAATGACCAGCACGATTTCAGCGATAATAATATTCTCTGAAATTACAACCTCGATATAGCCCTATCGAAAAACAAATCTCGTGATATAGGTACAATTTTCGATAGTAGTTTTCGTTAGTATAACACGTAGTATTTGTTGGCATTTGGTAGATAAGCAATGAAAGTTTGGGATTGCGGAAATTGATATTAGTTTATTTCAGCCGTCGTTACCGCAGCACATTTGTTTTGGTCTGGAAGAATTTCTGGGCAAGAACAAGATGTAAGTAAGCACTGTTGATTTGGTAAACTTGGTTATTTCCTGCTCACCGTAATTCATTTAAAAAGGATTAGGTTATATATTCAATTTCGATCATGAGTATTCGGAATGAGTACAGCCTTAAAGTCCATTGTGTTTTCTAGTATAATTAGAAGTATTACTTGTCGGAAACTGCGGGTAATGGTTTTTTCAATTTATAGCCATCACTACGGCTATGCAAAACCTGAAAGTTACTTAGATGTTTTGCATCTGTAAGATACTACTGCAGCTGCGGACATGTGCTATATTTTAAACAAATTCCGCCCCAGCCAATTTCTTAAAATTTAGACGCTAATGCGTTGTCCAACCACGCGTAAACCATGTGGTCATGTAGCCTTGTGTGCTACTTCTATATATCACCGTTATTAAAGCCTGTTGGCTATTGTACTTGCATACGTCATATCAGGTTCGGCTATTCCCGCTTTGCAAATGTAGAACATCATAATGGTAGACAGAAAAAACTATGAAATCTAGGTTAATGCATAGGCATTCCACTTTGTCTTTTAAGCATTTTCTCAGTTTCTATGCTTGACTAGTTTACGGCCTCAAGGTGAGGATGACGCAGTATTTCTTGTTTCGGAATGCAGGGAACAAAAAGAAATCTATATATCAGAAGTTTAAATGAAGGTGATAATGGTTCTTAAATGTAGGCTCGTTTATAAAATTTTGTTATAGCCCGAACGCCAAAGTTACGTCATGTTTAGGTAAATATAAAATATAATTCGTATTAATGCAACGTTTGCAGTACAATTAACAAACCATCGAGGAAGTTATTTCCACACATGTGAACACCATCAAAGACTAGTATCTTGCAAGCGAGTGGCAACGGAGCGATTTTGGTCGCTAAGAAATATTCCAAGCTTGAACTGTTAGCTTTATTGGCGTTTGTGTGCTATTTAAAATGTGTTGTATGAAAATTTCCGACCCTAAAGACCACCCACATCCCTGTAGTGACACGTTACAACAAACGGTCTCGACTATAAGGCCATCGTATTTAGCCTGCTTGAAACTTTATATAAATTGCATTGACCATCGCATCTCGCAATAACATGCCGCAAATGCAACAAAAAGGTTTTCTGTAAGAATAGGCCTGCAGACCCTAAAACACCAAATACCCACCTGGAACAATTTCATACAGCCATACGTCTCTGACGGCAATACCGTTCTGTTAACCGTTGCTCGAAAATCATTATAAGCATGACGTGGCGCTCATACTTTGCAATAATTTGTTACAAAACGAAAAATGGTGTTACTAGAAAATGGGTCGATGTACTCTATAGAGAGTTGCCTGACAAAAAGTGATGTGAGTTAGTTGCTATTTTCGGGCGGTTGTTTCCATTTTTCGTTACGAAGCTTCTATTTGAAGAAGTAGGTCCAGAAAATAAGATAAGACGTGGTCGGCCGGTTCAGCGTCAATGAAAGGGAACTAACGGGCCGAATTGGTGATCAAATAAAAAATTATGAAGATCCATCCATCCACTGATGAGGTATGGACGAAAAAGAACTTTTTATGAGTTTTGCAGCATGGACCGCTATAGGAGGAAACTCCGTTCGCTCCGTCTCAATAATGTGGTGTGCAGGGCACCAAATAGTAGTTCTACATGGTGTGCAGCAGTTTTCTGTGGTGTGCCACAGACACAGACAAATCGCTATTGCACAACATATTCTAGAATGATTATTGTGTTCTTTTCACGATATACTAAGGAGCATTATGAATATGTAACCTTTTTCATTATATTCCCACACAACGCCGTACACGATGCCGAGCATAGTTGTGTTTAAATAAATTCATATTTGATTTTGTCATCTCCCGCTTTCTTCATGGTCTGCTTAAATATATACGTTGAAAGTGTCATAGACGTTGTGCACACTTCAGTATCATTTTTGTTACATAACATGTCTTCCATTCAAGATAAACTATGATGCGATCGTGCACAGGATTAAATTTTTCACACGGTGGGTCGTTTATAACATTAAAATATAGCGCATACTGTCTCCAGTAATTACAGCAGACATTGTTGGGAATCGAATGTTGTCATAATACTTCTTTATTTTACGTATGTCGAACTGTTTTAGGGGGAATTTTCGAGAATTATCGCATAGAATACAATAGATTAGAAGCAAAATTATAACACGTGTGCGCAAAATCATGTACATTACACGCTTCAACGTTAAGATATTTTAAGTATTTTCTGGATTAAAAAATTACCTCTAGGCTGCTACATGGGTTTACGTGCCTTTATTTGCGTAAGCTTAGCTTTATAGATGAAAGATAGCAAACGTGTCGTGGATTGCCTCAAAAAAGGATTCAAGATAGCTCATCAGTGCATGGATCAAGCCGTGCAATGCCAGCTGTTTACTGAATTACTTGACCAGTACATTTTCTTCTATGAAAAAGGATGTGAACAGGTAATTTCGATGCTAAACTGGCTTTTGCACTTTTCTATTTCGGTAATGACTAAGCCTTTAAAACATTTCTGCTCCAGATGCCGACTGTGCTGCGTTTCGCCAATAGCTGGACTAGTTGCGCGACTAATTTTTGGCAGTTTTGGATTCGTTTGATTGTGACGCTATGAAAAAATTTCGGCTGCTGATGCCGGCTATACTGTGTGTACTCAATTATAACTGTACAATGTTTAAGCAATTTTCCATTTTGATACCAAAACGACTGTGAAGCTTTGATAAAATCTCGGCTCCTGATACGTCTTTGCTGTGTTTCGTCAATAACTGGACTGGTTTGATAGGCTACGTTTCTGCACTTTATCGGTAGTGAAATGAAGCTTTGAAAAATTTCTTCTCCTGATGCTAAGTGTACTATGTTTCGTCAATAATCGTGTAGATGGGCCAATAATAATTTATATTATTTTTTCATAATCGCATTTCATTCTGATTTTAGCATAGCGTACAATTAAAATATTTGTTGAAATGGTGGTTAATCTTACTTTCCGTGCGTATTTATGTTCCGAGAGTTTGTTATAAACTCGGTAGCACTCGATGTAAAACAACTTATATTGTTTTGAAATGAATTAAGGATCATGCAGATCATTTCAAGTTTAACTCAGTAAACCAGCCATCTAAATGTAACTTTTATGTGCTACGCGATATTCCGCGTTATTTTTTTTGCTATTTAAACTATCTTTAAGATATTTAGAAACATCTGATTTTTACTTAGCGTACATGTGTACGACAGTTTTGGTATCACTGTGGTAGATTTTGAACCTAAGTATAAAATGAAAATCTATAGATAATTTATGTAGAGAGGCTCGAGCTATCGTCCAGAACATACAATAAGGCTTTTTCGATTGACAGGATTAGTAGCGCCTTTCATTCCAATATATCTGTTGATGTGATCACCATAAAATTACCCTTTTGTAAAACAAAGCTATGATTTTTGAAAACGTAACTTGAAAAATTTTACTTCAAAATAATAAAATTTACTTCAGGTAACAGTGGACGTACTTAACCAGTTGATAGCAAAAATCAGAGCTACAATCCCTCAACTGGAGCAGTGTGCGACAACTGAACACATTCAACGTCATTTCAACAATACTATGATGTACTTAAGAAATCGACAAGACAATCCGAAACCTGACTTAGCTGTATCGTTCGCTGGAATAACTATATAGTTGTGATATGATGGAAAAGAGATATGATGAAGACTTGATGATTGTCATTGAGTATTAAAGAACTTTTGTATAGTGTTATACTCGCCAGAACCAGGAATCACTGTCGCGCTTTTAGCGAAAGAAATCTATCTAAAATTTACCCTTTCGCGTACAAGTTTCAGACAAATTTCCATCAGATCTTAAACAAATTAAAAAATTGCGCCAAATATTTAATCTCGAAATACTTAAACACTTTTTGAGCAAAATCTTAATCTTTCGAAAGAACAGCATTTTCTTATAAACAATTTATTTTGTATATATAATGAAACCCGGCTCGCTCCGTTTCACTCTCGCTTGCGAGATACATATAACTTTTAGGGGCTGAAGTGAAATGCATGCCATGCTCTTCTCGATATACTAAAAGGGTCTCTATATTACCCATGCACGAAGCCTAAGTCGAGGGGCTACCGTTCCTCGAATCACCCGTTCTAAGCTGTTTTTTTCTGAAGCGATATAACGTCCGGTTACGTGGACCCTAGTTTTAATACTGGTTTTATAATGTTTAGCATGCAAGTTGTGATTTATCGTTTTAGGCAGAGCATTCAAAATATATACAGATAAAGCGACAAATATTGATACTGCTTTTCTCAGACAAAACATAGTACATTTCTGCTTCTAATTGACGATCGCGGTTTCGTTTAATATTGCGTTTTATTGAGTGTCACTAACTACATTTACATTAATTAAACACCATAAAGGTTTTCTGTTTTATTTTAATAGGTCTTCTGTTTTATAAAGGTTAACAGTATTATAAATTTTTAATGGACAGAAGCCGACAAATTCCTAGTTTCAAAAACTATAAAGTTTGCACGCATATTTTCAGTTAATAATCGCTATGTAACAGATTAAAACGTAATTTGCTCTTCTACGCAACCCTGTTCGCTATGTGGTACTATAACTTGTGATAAGAATATATTTTCCTTTTCTTAAATGAGTGTACAATATTTTGGTACCATATTGTAATTTACTAAATATTTAATAAATCGAATGTATTTATGCATGCGAAATGAGCTGCAAGTTGTAACAAATTTATGACATGCTCGCTTGACTTGAGCATTAATGTTTTACGATAATGTATGGGAATATGACAATTTTAAGGCCAAAACCCTGGAATCTCAATGTAATTTTTTCGTTTCAGAGATCATTGTGATTCACCTATATACTACGCTCAAAATGCTTAGGCAGAATATTTAACAATGTGCATAACTATGCTACATATCACCTAGTTCTTGGGCTTTGCAGAATATCAACTAGGAACTTTTATGTTGCTTGTTTAGTATAACCATACTAAATATATAGTATTATGCTAAATGAAGCTATAAAATATTTAGCATAAATTCAGCTTTTGCAACGAATGCAATTTGTTGTTGGACAATTGCAGGAATTAATGTGATAGTGTATTAATAAATAAGGCAAAGACTTTTATATATAGATGTGATAGTGTATAAATATATAAGGCACATATATATGTTGCTCGTCGAACATTGCTTCCCCGGCATCTATTTAAATATCTATGTCTATAAGATACGTTGAACAAATATATTTGAAAAAAACATAATTTACGGAGAAATGCAAGCACTGTGCTGGCTACCGTTTCTGAAACTAGATTCGCAAAATGCGAAAGTTTTTTCGATGTATAATTGTTCTAAGGTACTCAAAATGTAAATTAATTTAGTAAGTAAAAGGTTAAATCCTCCGACGCTTCTTGATATTAATGAAATTTTATGCTCAAGCTTAATCTTTACATGATTAAATTAATGTGGTGCGATGTCACTTCATGCAGCGAATTGAAACTACATACAAAACAGGTATGAAAAAATTTTGTATTTCACGGACGTTTCGTTAATTATTGTGATATATTATGATTGCTATGATATTACTGAACTTTGTAATATCACTGTGACTCCATATAAAACATAATTGTTTGCCCGATTTGTCGAAAATCTGCCAGGGAGTCCGCTCGTTAGCTGCAAGAATAATATTGATTCCATCGAAATTTTTACCAAACCCAGGAAACAATAAGTAAAATAACTTCGGTGTGACACCTTTCGTTCATTTTGTTGTTATTTGATAATAGATGGTCCACATTATTAAAGCAGAAACAGGGAATAAAATTTGTCCCACAATAATTGAACTAAATGGGTTTTGATTGAACCCGCAATACTGCGAGATGGCAATTTATTACCACCTATAAATGTTCCAATGACTGAATAATTACTGTATATTATCACCAATAACGAGAAAATTATTGGTTGCGTCGTATTTAGCAGCACCAACAAATTATCAGATTTGTGGGTTCTATGTAGCCCCAACAGAATTTATGACAAATTTTTTATAATATACAAATCCGCGAGAATTTTTGAACGCAAATACGTGAACAAACGTTGGTGCTTGCGCTTATACCTAGACCAATGCACGAAAGAGTACATTTGTAAAAACGCTACACGCACTCTTGCAGTGATGCAAACCACTGCACTATAGCGTGTAAATGTAAATATCATTACCAGACCGATAATGATAACCATTGCACGGTGGAATGTAACCCCTGTTTTCATTGCCTGCGCGAATGCAATAATATCGTCAAACGCACGACGTGATTGCAATGGACATTGCAAATGCACAGACACTTGCAATGGTTATGTTTCTTGCACTCACGGGAGCTGAGGTTATAAGCATTGCACGAAGAATGCATCTGACATTTCCATTGCACTGTAGTTCAGCTGCGTGCAACTGATGTGACCATACTGGCTATGGTGTGCAGTTGCTGCACACAAATAACCGTGAAACGACGCATTACCATACAACGAATGTTCATTAGGTTATCAGGTACGATGGTTTCGCTATCCAGTGTCCAACTTGACTATATTATGTCTTCTCATGGGGTTTCAACTATTTTACGGTGGTCGAACCCGATTTCAAATTCATATATAGGTTTTTATGAACGCTGAATACAACTATGTGGCTGTCTAGAAACCGAACTGTATATTTCATGCCTCTTCGGTGGATTTAGGTACAGTTTTCATGAGCCTAGGTAGGCGTACTGCGTTTGTTATAAAGACCTGTTTTGTTGATCTCCAAAACACACTTATCAGCGCTCCGAGCAGTTGAAACTTTTATTAGAAATATCACATTTGAGCTTCGTTACAATCTTTGGTCCTAAAACTTTTATGTATGCATTCTGCGGGATTTTGATTCGATATGTCGAGCTTATTTTGGCTCGAAGACGTAGGACCAGCATAGCTGCTCTGTTGGCAGTAGTTGCATTCTGCGGGATTTTGATTCGATATGTCGAGCTTATTTTGGCTCGAAGACGTAGGACCAGCATAGCTGCTCTGTTGGCAGTAGTTGCATTCTGCGGGATTTTGATTCGATATGTCGAGCTTATTTTGGCTCGAAGACGTAGGACCAGCATAGCTGCTCTGTTGGCAGTAGTTGCATTCTGCGGGATTTTGATTCGATATGTCGAGCTTATTTTGGCTCGAAGACGTAGGACCAGCATAGCTGCTCTGTTGGCAGTAGTTGCATTCTGCGGGATTTTGATTCGATATGTCGAGCTTATTTTGGCTCGAAGACGTAGGACCAGCATAGCTGCTCTGTTGGCAGTAGTTGCATTCTGCGGGATTTTGATTCGATATGTCGAGCTTATTTTGGCTCGAAGACGTAGGACCAGCATAGCTGCTCTGTTGGCAGTAGTTGCATTCTGCGGGATTTTGATTCGATATGTCGAGCTTATTTTGGCTCGAAGACGTAGGACCAGCATAGCTGCTCTGTTGGCAGTAGTTGCATTCTGCGGGATTTTGATTCGATATGTCGAGCTTATTTTGGCTCGAAGACGTAGGACCAGCATAGCTGCTCTGTTGGCAGTAGTTGCATTCTGCGGGATTTTGATTCGATATGTCGAGCTTATTTTGGCTCGAAGACGTAGGACCAGCATAGCTGCTCTGTTGGCAGTAGTTGCATTCTGCGGGATTTTGATTCGATATGTCGAGCTTATTTTGGCTCGAAGACGTAGGACCAGCATAGCTGCTCTGTTGGCAGTAGTTGCATTCTGCGGGATTTTGATTCGATATGTCGAGCTTATTTTGGCTCGAAGACGTAGGACCAGCATAGCTGCTCTGTTGGCAGTAGTTGACACTAGTATCTGAGGAAATCTTGCATGGAAGATTTCCATTCGATATTTAGAATGATGATTTGCTGAAAGCACTGATTCTTTGGTGATCGGAAAGTTGAAACGTGTCGCTTTTTGCGCTTAAAGCTAGTTCTTGTGGAAGTTGGATGACAGTACTGTGAGAGGTAGCAAATGGAAGCCTTTCTGGCGACGGGTACTCTATGAAAATGAGACAGATACAACTTTCCCCCTGGTAATCGTACGATTTGCGCATTGAAATCAAAACATACAAACAGGCAGTCGTCACGGGGTCAGTTGTTAATGAGTTGGAATAGTGCGTCGAAGATATCAACTCTGTCTTCTTTGTTTTAAGCGTTGGTCACTCCGTACGCCACTACGACACACTGGTTTGTAGGTGCAGTCCCGCACGCGTATATAACATTGTGTTGAAGATACAGGTTTCCATGACATTACAGCGTTCTTCGCTGTATTTCCGGTATCAATGTCAGCACTTTGCTTACTGTTTGCTGCACTGGCCTGAAATAATTGGTACTGGCAATTTGAGGAGCAGATCATACTGGTACTTTGATTTCAAAAATTTTTTTCCACATAGAAAACAGATGTCCATATTTAGTCGCTATAGCGATGTTTTTAGTGGTTCGGTATAACCATCCCATAGCAACGTCCCAGCGTCCAATTCAGATGGCTGATTTTGCGAGCGTAAGCTTATTTACTTCTAATCGCGTGCTTGTGACGCCCTCAGCAGTAACCCGGTATCGTCGCCTCCTCGGTATCGACGCGGCAGTATTGACAAATTTTTGAGTGCTGTAAATCATAATTGTTTCCAGAGGATTTACCTGTGGGGGGCTTTACATATTTTCGTTGTTGGGTTGCCATCCCGTAGCGTTCGGATACACTATCCGATACCCATAATGAAGGAGGACATGAGTGCCAAAGCTAACACTAGTTAAGATGATCTTTCCATGGACCGTAATGCGTCCATGGAAGACGCTACCAGAAAAAACCAAAGTTCTGTTCACCAGTCGGTATAGCTCGAGCAAATCCGCTTCCATCCTGCATTAAGCGGACGTTGTGAGTTTGGCTTTGCGGTACATGATGTTAAGCTGCATTTTACCGTCATGGGACATTTATGTAAACATTCATCTTTGTTTCTTATTTCGCCCAAAGCTTACTTTTTACGAAAGATTTGTCATATCTAATATTGTCGTTCAAGGATATCAACAAATAAAAACCAGTGCACAAACCAATGTATAGGGTGTCCCGTAAAGTAACGCCTGAACTCGAAGTGCTGCTGAGACTATTATGCTTACAACCATCATACTTTCAGGAATTAAGCGAACATGTTATAAATATGCAGGTATAACAAAACATTTTAGATTCGACTTAATGTGGCTGATCGAATAACTGCAGTGATACTGTATTTCGTTAATTAAAATAGCTGTGAAGTTGTGCCACAATGGTTCCGGCATTCAAATCCTCAGCACCCATATCATAAAACTATTGCTTCAATTAACAAAAGGTTTGATGTAACGGGTTCCGTAGTTGACTTGCTCCGAAAATGTATACCACGGATGAAATCTGGTGATCTTTGTTGTATGACATTTCTTATAATTTTGATAATAGTCCGACAAAGTCAATTCGCCGTTGTAATATTAAAATCGGCATCGGAAAATCGACTGTTTTCCGGATTGTTAAATGTCTGGATCTAAAAACTTTTAGACCGACGTTAATTCGTGCTCTGAATGAGGATCGTTTTGTTCGCAGGGCTGAATCTTGCGAAAAATGGTAAAGCGTCTTGACGATAACCGGACTTAGCTGACGAAGTCATTTGGTTGAAAGCAATGTTAAACTGTACGGCGACGTTAGCCGGCATAATTGCATTTATTGGCATGCAGAAAACATCATAACACTATAGAACACCGTGTGAATGTCCGTGGTCTGACAGTATATGTCGGCATGTCGTCTGATGGATTTTTTTGGGCCGTTCTTTTTCGAAGGTTGTGTGAATGCAAACAACCATATAATGATGCTGCGAAATTAATTTTATGCTAATACTTAACAGTTAGAAAATATTGACAGGCTTAACTTTGTTCAGGAATGCGCCCCTCATTTTGCGATGGCTGTGCTCCGTTGGGTTCGCTGGGCACCGAGGTCCTGTCCAATGGCCTGCTCGTTCTCTTGATGAAAAACCCTCCTGATTTTTTCAGTGGGGAATATTGAAGGAAAAGGTATACAAAAAGCAAACCACAAACCCTGGTGTGCCTGGAAGAGGCACTATCGGAGGAGCTCTCCGTTCTGGGGCCGGCATGGTTCTAAAAGTCTACCGAAGCGTGCGTTTTCGACTAGAAGAATGCATTGATCGTAGAGGCAGCAAGGTTCGCACATAGGGCATTTAAGTGCTATTTATGAAAAAACTAAGTTATATATACGAGAGTACGTGTACACCAAAACGCTTTGAGATATTTATTATTTGGCGCGCTGGGTCACTTTAATGCTGTGGCGTCACTTATAGGACACCCTGTATAGTGTTCATTTATTCATATTCGAGGTGGATAATGATTTTGTTTTCAAGAAAGGTTTGCATCTACAGCTGCTAAGAAAAATCGAAGGAATATGCCTTTCCATCGGAAGAACTGAATTACCTTGAAAATCTACACATAAATGATGTACTGAAGTTCTGTTTATTTCTACAGAGTGCATAGGCCAAAGTGTGTGACAGTTCCGTGCACTGTGATGAAAATCATATATATGCTGTGAGGGGCAGGCAGGCCAGTCCATTGCAACTTAAGCAGGTGGGCTAACGGAAAGTTTAAAGTGGACACAAAAATTAAGTCTTATTTATAGCAAACTGATTGCCATAGTACTTATTCTGCGTCGCAGCCGAGGAGGTCGAGATGGATCAGGGGTTGGTTTCTAAGCCATTCTTACCCCCGCGTAGTTGTTGTGAGAGTCTCAATTTTGAGCAGGTCAGCTGAACCACGGATAGTTGTGCAACTGACTGCCCTTCAAACTGACGGTATCACTTACTCATTGGGGTCAATGTGTTTCACTTATAATAGCCAAATATGTGGGTAAGGCCGATACCGGCCGCAACATATAAGACAAGTTGAGATCACAGTGCTCATGAAGGTGTTATCGTACTATCTCCCAGTCATTACATACTTGTTTTATTGTCATAGACGTCAGGCTGTGACTTTGTTTTCGGATTTGGTCTGACTTAGTATTATAGCTTGAGCCTTGAAGGCAATACTATCGTAAAACGCTTCTGGAGCAACAACATATTAACTGAATGTTATCATGGTCTAATTTTTAGCCTCGGACGTTGTCGTCTAATCACCTTTTTCAAAACGGCGACAGACATGCGATGGGAGACTAGCGGTAAATGATACAGTGCCCTTCGACGCTGCGAAGTTTCGGTGAAATTTAAAGCTTAAGAGTACAATACACATTATTGCTTCCTCAATACAATACATAATCAAACTAACGTGCTTCAGTAAAACACAATGCTTATTGCTTTAACAAGGACAGGCAGAATTTTATAACGCGGCACTGCACGTTTTGAACGGAACAAATTATGTAATTAAAAGAAGCATAATACGTCATCCGTATTGAGGATGAAAGAATAGTCATGAAATGAATATATAGGAATAAATAAATATGTACGAATATCAGCAAAACTGTTTATTATTCAGCATAGCCTAGTGGTTGGCACAATATTGTCCAAAGTAAAAGTCATTGAAAAGGAATTCCGTTAGTTATGTTGGTGTAGCTGTAACGCCAAATTTGTTAATTGAATTAGTAAATTAGCATAGAGTTTTGCAAACCATTTGGAAAAGTAGTTTATATTCATATTTGCACTCATATTTGTGGCCAGAGATTTCCAGTTAATTATCGGATAATTAAAATTACCTATCCAAACAGGCCATGCAACGTCACTGTAAATTGTATAAAATTAGAGAGTAACTCAGAAGACACTATATCGTAATTTGGTGGTGCGTATAAGCATAAAATTCAACGTTTAGTTATCAGATGTAAATCTATACCAATCATTTCTAACCAGCTGCATCTGGGGTCTATAACTGAAGCCGACGAAATTTTACATTTTTCTTAATAAAAAAGCGACGACATATATGTAGGTACTAGAAGCTTTGTTTAACAGAAGAAGAAATGCCGTAACGCTAAATAGGAATTTAAAAACGCTATTTGTTGATAGTACATTAATGTAACAGCTTATAGAGCGGTTATGACTATTGTTGTTGTTGTTTAAATGTTTAAAAATTAAAAACGCTATATGTTGATAGTACATTAATGTAACGGCTTATAGAGCGGTTATGACTATTGTTGTTGTTGTTTAAATGTTTAAAAATTAAAAACGCTCTATGTTGATAGTACCTTAATGTAACAGCTTATAGAGCGGTTGTGACTATTGTTGTTGTTGTTTAAATGTTTAAAAATTAAAAACGCTATATGTTGATAGTACATTAATGTAACAGCTTATAGAGCGGTTATGACTATTGTTGTTGTTGTTTAAATGTTTAAAAATTAAAAACGCTATATGTTGATAGTACATTAATGTAACAGCTTATAGAGCGGTTATGACTATTGTTGTTGTTGTTTAAATGTTTAAAAATTAAAAACGCTATATGTTGATAGTACATTAATGTAACGGCTTATAGAGCGGTTATGACTATTGTTGTTGTTGTTTAAATGTTTGAAAATTAAAAACGCTATATGTTGATAGTACATTAATGTAACAGCTTATAGAGCGGTTATGACTATTGTTGTTTAAATGTTTGAAAATTAAAAACGCTATATGTTGATAGTACATTAATGTAACAGCTTATAGAGCGGTTATGACTATTGTTGTTGTTGTTTAAATGTTTAAAAATTAAAAACGCTATTTGTTGATAGTACATTAATGTAACAGCTTATAGAGCGGTTATGACTATTGTTGTTGTTGTTTAAATGTTTAAAAATTAAAAACGCTATATGTTGATAGTACATTAATGTAACAGCTTATAGAGCGGTTATGACTATTGTTGTTGTTGTTTAAATGTTTAAAAATTAAAAACGCTATATGTTGATAGTACATTAATGTAACAGCTTATAGAGCGGTTATGACTATTGTTGTTGTTGTTTAAATGTTTAAAAATTAAAAACGCTATATGTTGATAGTACATTAATGTAACAGCTTATAGAGCGGTTATGACTATTGTTGTTGTTGTTTAAATGTTTAAAAATTAAAAACGCTATATGTTGATAGTACATTAATGTAACGGCTTATAGAGCGGTTATGACTATTGTTGTTGTTGTTTAAATGTTTGAAAATTAAAAACGCTATATGTTGATAGTACATTAATGTAACAGCTTATAGAGCGGTTATGACTATTGTTGTTTAAATGTTTGAAAATTAAAAACGCTATATGTTGATAGTACATTAATGTAACAGCTTATAGAGCGGTTATGACTATTGTTGTTGTTGTTTAAATGTTTAAAAATTAAAAACGCTATATGTTGATAGTACATTAATGTAACAGCTTATAGAGCGGTTATGACTATTGTTGTTGTTGTTTAAATGTTTAAAAATTAAAAACGTTATATGTTGATAGTACATTAATGTAACGGCTTATAGAGCGGTTATGACTATTGTTGTTGTTGTTTAAATGTTTGAAAATTAAAAACGCTATATATTGATAGTACATTAATGTAACAGCTTATAGAGCGGTTATGACTACTGTTGTATAAATGTTTGAAAATTAAAAACGCTATATGTTGATAGTACATTAATGTAACAGCTTATAGAGCGGTTATGACTATTGTTGTTGTTGTTTAAATGTTTAAAAATTAAAAACGCTATTTGTTGATAGTACATTAATGTAACAGCTTATAGAGCGGTTATGACTATTGTTGTTGTTGTTTAAATGTTTAAAAATTAAAAACGCTATATGTTGATAGTACATTAATGTAACAGCTTATAGAGCGGTTATGACTATTGTTGTTGTTGTTTAAATGTTTAAAAATTAAAAACGCTATATGTTGATAGTACATTAATGTAACAGCTTATAGAGCGGTTATGACTATTGTTGTTGTTGTTTAAATGTTTAAAAATTAAAAACGCTATTTGTTGATAGTACATTAATGTAACAGCTTATAGAGCGGTTATGACTATTGTTGTTGTTGTTTAAATGTTTAAAAATTAAAAACGCTGTATGTTGATAGTACATTAATGTAACAGCTTATAGAGCGGTTATGACTATTGTTGTTGTTGTTTAAATGTTTAAAAATTAAAAACGCTGTATGTTGATAGTACATTAATGTAACAGCTTAGAGAGCGGTTATGACTATTGTTGTTGTTGTTTAAATGTTTAAAAATTAAAAACGCTATATGTTGATAGTACATTAATGTAACGGCTTATAGAGCGGTTATGACTATTGTTGTTGTTGTTTAAATGTTTGAAAATTAAAAAACGCTATATGTTGACAGTACATTAATGTAACAGCTTATAGAGCGGTTATGACTATTGTTGTTTAAATGTTTGAAAATTAAAAACGCTATATGTTGATAGTACATTAATGTAACAGCTTATAGAGCGGTTATGACTATTGTTGTTTAAATGTTTGAAAATTAAAAAAGCTATATGTTGATAGCACATTAATGTAACGGCTTATACAGCGGTTATGACTATTGCTGTTGTTGTTTATATGTTTGAACCGATGCGATGTCGTTTACGAAATGGTTGCGTCGAACCTTCTAGTGGGCGATTAATAGGCAAGCGACTTACCATTATTCCACGAATACAACTGTCAATTTGCATATTTTTCAAATGAGTATACATCTCAACCGCAATTGTCGAACAATTGTGTTCAATAACTTGAATAGTGCTGTCCACAGGTCAAAATAATTGCATATTGGCATATTCTTTTAAATGACCAGGATAAGTTTACACTGTCTATTTTAACTAAACCCTAAGGAATGCTAAATTTAACCCTGTTAATATCCTTAACTATTGTATTAGTTATTAAGTTCAAATTTGAAGCACAATAAAAACATTACCACAGCTTTGGCGTACACCTATCCTTAACATTGGTGGGCAAGACTACTCGGAAGGGGCCAGTAGCAGTTTTGATATACAGGTGGAATAGATGTGAATTCTTTCGGGTGTGGTCTGTAAGACATTTAGGTGAGAGTCTGGTACGTTAGCCACGACAATATTTAGGGGTTGTTTCTCGGTTACTTAAGGAATTTCACAACGCGAGCGAACAAAACACGTGTAAACGCACTGACCACGTTAAACTCATTTAGCGCATCGCGTTGCAATTTACGCTGCTACAAACCTGTGACTCTCTGCGGGATAGGGTTAACAGATTGAATTAGATATGTTTAATCTTACTGGTTTTCGAATTGCACCTCGAAAGTAAATACAGTCTTATGTGAGCTGATTAGGTTTAAAGTAAACTGCGATGGAAGTTCAAAAAGCAGCACTTAGAGAGACAAAAATAACTAAAGTATGCAACAGAGTTAAAATACATATTTGTGTGAAATTTTAAACTATGTAACTAACGTGTTGACGTTGTATACTGCCGTGACGCATTTCTTTTAAGAAAAAAGAACGGTCATGCTCGTAGCAAACAGTCGATGCGACAACTTGCTTTTCGACAGTAGAGCTTGTTCACTATTATATACACGAAATCTACCACGGATTTCATGTAGCACAATAAACTGCAATACTAGACAAGCGCCAACAGACAGTGTCAAATATAGCAATTAGAATTTTGCAAAAACAAACTACACAAGTTTTTAGAACTTTCAATCACACGAGCTCGCTTTTTAGAAATAAATTGTATGGGGAACAGACAGTGTCAAAAATAGCAATTAGAATTTTGCAAAAACAAACTACACAAGTTTTTAGAACTTTCAATCACACGAGCTCGCTTTTTAGAAATAAATTGTATGGGGAACAGACAGTGTCAAAAATAGCAATTTGAATTTTGCAAAAACAAACTACACAAGTTTAGAACTTTCAATCACACGAGCTCGCTTTTTAGTAATAAATTGTATGGGGCTTCTTATAAAAGCTTGATTGTGGAACATAAAAGTCAAGAACTTGTAATTATCTGTTCGAAAAGTTAATATCACGTTGTGTCTAATAGTGCAAAATAGTTTTTGCTTTCTTAGATGTTAATGCATTTTGTTTAACCCTTTCCGGCATGAATTATTGTGATTTATACAGTGTTGAACAAACTTTTGCTGCGGCGACGGAATGTCCCTGGATCGTTTAGTTAGGAGCCCTGTGCGTTAGCCACTACGCTATTTAGGAACTGTTGCTCGGTTCTACAAGGAACCTCACAAAGCGAGCGAATAACAACGCACGTGAAAACGCACGCCGCACGACAAAATTGGTTAGCGCATCGCGTCGCAATGTACAAAGACGAAGCAGTGTGATTATATGCGTGAAAGGGTGAACTATGGAAACGACAGACATGACGTGTTCAGACATTAAATTTTTATCATCAAGCGTTAATCCCAAAATTTCAACAAAACCTGAAAAGTTGTTTGCTTACTTTTTGTCATTTTGATGCATTGCTGTTCAAGCTGTTAAACACTGTTTACTTCTTAAAAGCCCGAATTAATTTGTGTACGGTTTAACGTTTGACAAGCTCAAGCTGGCATCAGGAACGAAAGCTGGTTGTACGTATGAAAGTGGCTTAGCAGCTGCTGGTCAATACCTTAAAGAACCTTGCAAAATGAACGAATAACAATACACGTCTATACCAGATATTATACAACAAACTCAGATAACACAACAGTTCTAAGCTGCTCTCATTGGTGGACAGTGGGCGTTAAACGGGTAAAGTACCAAACGATTTTCAGAACAAATGTTTGAATGTTTTTTAAAATTTACTAAATTTTGCAAAAAATGTATATTCCAAATTTGAAATATGTCGATTTTCAACATTCAAACTATAGACAACTTTTGATCAAAGCCTGGGTGAAAGTTTGAGCTCATGATTTACACTGGACAAATGAATGTATGATCGGTCATTTAACCACAAAAGTTGCAACAGCAACAGCTGTATTAATATTGGCGCTTAGAATATCGCATCGGTGACTTATAATCAAATTCATATTTGACAATTGTCTGCGATGGCGTATCACTGTCGTTACCATCGTTATCGTTTGTTTGTTTTTCAGCAGCAATTCTTTCGAGTAACAAATATTCGCTAGTCGACAGCGTTTCTTCAACCTTATGATTCACATCTGATTCCGTCAAATGAAACGCTTCTCGAACTGGATCGTAATGGAAAATACCGGTAGATACCGGCTTTTGTGGTCCAGCAAGTATCGATTGGATCATTTCAAGGGATTGCTGCTGACCACCGGCGATAAAATTATAATCAGTCGAATGTTCCCCAATAGCAATTTCATTCGTTTCCTGAGGACTCGGTAATCGATAGCGTAGTCGTATAACCGAATTTGGACCAGTTTGATGGAGTGCAATAAGATCGCTACTATGGCGTAAATATATCTTACCGATTGGCAGGATGGCATTTTGACGATGTAGGACACGCCAGCGACGTACAACCGATGAATGACGTCTACTGGAGGAATTGAAGCGACTACTCGCTGTTAAATCGAGCTCGCTAAATTTTAATTTTGAGTATGGATGAAGTTGAACGTCACTTTGTTTCTCTGCAAGTATTTGTTCGGAATTATCCCAAAAACCGGTGAACATTTGGGTTATTTTTTCAAGAAGCTCATACGAGGGTCGATGTCGCTCTGAACTCCTTGATGAAGTCGAATTCTTTGCTGTTGACTTTTGCGCTTCCGTTATCTTCGTAGATTCCGCAGTTTTATGTGTAGTCGCTGTGCTTTCATTCGATTGCATGGTGGTTGCAGTAGTATCAAACGCTATAGACTGCCGAGTAACACCAGAAGCTTGAGTACTTTTGTTTCCAGGTGGTTGCTCTGTTACATGAGATGATACCGTTGCTGTTGTAGCCGTATTGTATGTCGTAGCCGACTTTGTACGATATCCATTTAAACTCGTAAAGCTTTCAGTCCGTGCTACTGAAGGTGTTGTTGCTGGTTGAAACGCAGGAAATTGTCCCCGTGGAACCCGAACAAAGTATAGCGGTGTCCGATATCCAACATTGGGTTCATTTTGCTCGATAACGCTGTTATACTGTTCGATGCTGTAAGCTGATATTGTTTGTTCTAAAACGTGAACGGTCGTTGGACTTAGTTCGATCCGAAGTTTTAGCCTAAATGTTCGATCGTGGTTGCGATAATGAAATACAGCATTTGTTGGTCCGAAGGGTTGTAAATTTGGAAATTCAATTGTTTTATCGGAGTATGGGTCGTTTAAAATTTGGATTTGCTCCATGTTTGGCTTAAACAGCAATGCATGAATTTGTCCAGCTGATAATAATGGCTTATAGAGTATAATCATATGGTTAACCGCAGCAGGTCCCTGTGTGGTTGTATAATTCTCGTAACTGCTGTTCTTGTTGCCATCCGCATTTTGGCCGTTTGCATTAACAACTTCAGTCCAGAACACAAATTTTCCACCGCTAAGTGATTTTGGTACATCACCTATTCTGTCGCTGATTTCTAGGCTTTCTATCGCTGTATACGGATGTATTGACTCACCTTGATTTTGCTGAAGTTCAACTTGTGATCGATTGTCCCATTGGCCCAATATGTAGCGCAAGAAAAGATCCAACAGCGTTGAGTGTGAACCAAAGCCGGAACCCGCAATATAGGTTTGACGACTATCATCGGTTGCTTTTGTCCGCTGCGATAGTCCATAAATTATCGGCGTTTCGTAACCTACTGATGGCACGCCATTGATTAGTTCACTTTCATAAATTTCCAGTCGATTTTCGTTAAGCGTTTGAAGGACCAAGTGCGTTATATCTGAGTCATTACCGGCTTTGATGGCATACTCCAATTTAAGGTGATACGACTTGGTATCGTTCTCGTAGCGGTAGATAACACCTGGCTCAGCAGCCCATTCTAGCTCGGAAAAGTTCAACAAAGGCTCGACCACAGATGTTTTGCTTGACGGATGAAAATTTTCAGGAACTCGAATTAGGACCGGCGATATATCTCCACTGTCGATGTGCTGCATTAGCAACAGAATCATTGCTTTGCGTTCATGTCGTCCGTTTGGATAGAAATTGTCCATTTCAAGGTAGATGAAATTCCCAACTAGCACAGCTGGAAGGCCGTTGGGACTTATTCGATTGTTTATAGGCGTTCCACGAAGCTCCGAGTACGGATGAATTTGCTCACCATTTGCTGCTAGCTCGAAGGAAATTTGATAATCGTTGTCCCACGATTGGCACATTATCGACGTTAGACTTTGTAGATGCTCGTTTGGCTCGTAATTGGAAAATGAAGACGTCCTTGATTTGTTGTTGAGTTTCGGAAAAGACGACGGTGTCGTAAGAATTAGATTTCCGACAAAAACCGACGGATGGCTAGGGAGTATAGGAAAAGTTTTGGTTGGTTTCGTTTTTTCAAATATAAGCGGTGTTGTGTAGCCAGCTAGAGAGCGCCCATTCTCAAGTATCGTATTGTATAGCGTATATCGATCGTGTGATATCGTTTCTTCGCGTATATAGACAACATTTCGGCCTAGTGTAAATCGTTCGTTGAATGAAAACGTTTTCGTTTCAGCATCAAACATATATCGACTATCGTCAATTCCTGGCAACGGTTGTAAATCGTGATATAAAATCCGGAATTCCTTGTTGCTTACAAGTGCTTCGCCTAACTTGGCATCGGGCAAACTAAACAGCGATGGTCGTAGATTTCCGTCGGCTAAAACTTCGACGAGCACAATTGCGTACGATACTTTTTGAAGCTGACGTATCATTATTTTGTCTCCGTGTTGTTGTTGCTGTTGCTGCTGTTGTAATTCTTCGTTGTTAGTGCTCGGAAATTCTTCCATTTTCCAAAGCACAAAACGGTCGTTGCTACTTGATTCGCCATCAAGTCTCAACGGGCGATCGCTAATTTGGCGAGATGAAAGTGATACTGCATGAAGCTTCGAATGCGGATGCACCGCAGCTGATGATGTCATGGTGGTGGCTCCGGTACCCATATAATTATTGTTGGTATCTGATGTTTGCCGCTCGAGCATAACTTGTTTTTCGTTCGACCAAGTTCCGAGCATATTTGTCAGCAACAAATCCCGTAGAAGTATCGCTTTTTCTTTAAGCGTTTTCGGTTCTTCAGCTTGAAAGTGTGTTCTTCGAATTGATGAACATGCCATTGTTGTTAGATTGCAAAATTGTATAGTCATACAAAGAAGAATGAGCCTGTTGTTCCAGTAATTATCCACCTGGCTCCACTTTGGTTTAGCCTTTCTCATCATCACCAATAGTTCGTAGTGCTTTGCCAATATGAAGCAAACAGGTTTTTATGCTGGCTAGCAGTTTGAAGACTATATATGCGTAAAAATGCTGGAATATTTTACTAATTTTACAAGCTAAAATATTTAATGCATTCGCTAATTAAATAATACCGTGTTATAATTTCACATAGATGCTTCACAGAGATTGTTTACTTATCGAGAAATTTACTTGTGTAATATGGTATATGGTATAAATCATTAATGATATGGATACCACGATAATGAACAAATATGGTTACTTAATAGATTCTTAAAATCTCAACACGATTAACCAGTGCCCAAAATACTTTTAATTCACTTAGAGTTGAACTCTTATCAAAGATGCGTAGAGATATCGGTGTAACTCCGAAGATTTATCCAACACTGAAAACTATTACGGACCAACAATTTCAGTGACTTCTTGTCTCCCTAGGGAGGGGCGGAAGTTTGAACTCTCCCCATTTTTAAGGAGTTCCCCGGAATGCGATTCCAAATATATTATGAATACCCCAGGCGGCCGGCAGCACCCACACCCTTGCAAATTTGATGCGACATTAAACATAATTGTTCTGGCGAAAACAGTTATAACGAAAAATAAATAATGATGCTTTTGTTTCGTCTACTCATGATAAAATTCTTAATATATTGGAATACAGTTTTGCAGCTCGCAAATAATAAGTAGTCCACAAAAACAACTACGTACATGAAAGGCATAGAAAAGACGATAAAATGCACTTACATGTACGAGCAATTCTCCAGCTCAACCTGTCCGTATGAACTGGGTAAACTAGGGAAACCCTCTGGTTTTTCATATCACCCCTGCTCAAAAACCCAGGCTCTATTTGTTCCTGTTGAGATGCCGGACGTATGGCAAAGTTTGAGCAGATTCTCCAGCTCAACCTGTTCGTATCAGCTGGGTAACCTAGGGAAACCCTCTGGTTTTTCATATCACCCCTGCTCAAAGCCCCAGGCTCTATTTGTTCCTGTTGAGATGCCGGACGTATGGCAAAGTTTGAGCAGATTCTCCAGCTCAACCTGTCCGTATGAACTGGGTAAACTAGGGAAACCCTCTTGTCTTTCATATTGCCCTAGCTCAAAGCCCCAGGCTCTATCTGTTCCTGTTGAGATGCCGGACGTATGGCAAAGTTGGAGCAGATTGAGTTGGTAATGATTGTCGTTTCTATTTGTATTTTGTTACTGTAAGCACGAGCGATAATGCATTACACACAAAGCTTAACGGATGTGATGTCCTTGAATGGTAAAACCGTAAACTGTTTCCTTCACTGCAGTAAGCACCCACTAGCTGACAAGAAAAGACTATAAAAAACTAAAAGCTGGGTCAATTTTGCTCGAAAATATAGTTATGAGTCAAGATTCATTCGTACGAAGAGTTATAGAAATGCAATCGTTAATTCTGACACGGCACCTAATGATAAACGCACTGCCAAAATTTCACACAAATCAGACAACTCACTATCTATACAAAGCCCGAAAAGTCTAAAATAAATATTTAATTTCCCTCTAAAATATAGGCTTATTTTATGCATGCTGAAGCATGAGTTCAGGGGACTATCCCCTGACGCCTCAGACCCCTTTGTCCCCGAGGCCCTGATCTTTCTTCCTGAGGGTACGATGAACCCTACTCATCCCACACCCCACCCCGATGCGCCTGCGCCGTACCTCTAATTCCTAGCGCCGACGATAGCCCTCGAAATATTTTAGCAAGCATTGGCATAACTACTGTAAAAAATTGGCAAAGATCATGGCAAAATCGGCAAAAATAATTTTTTCACTGAGGAAAGTGGTAATTTTTAGCACCCATGGAGGACCTGCACTCGAGGACCTTTACCCCATCCCCTTTGAAACCACCTCCCGCACCGCCGACCCAGGATAACCCCCTGAGACCTCGGAACATCAGCATGTATGACTTATTTCTTTAAAAGCGGAGTCACAAAAGATACATATTACAGCTAAAATAATATTTAAGCTTATATCCGCTGTAAAATTTGAGCCACATAGCTGCTGGACGACAGCTGCCATTATACAAGAATGGGTACACCTCCGCATAATCTGGAGAGACGTACTCCATCATGCTCAAAATCTCGGGGGGTAGCCAGTTCTCAAGGTGGCTTGGCTTCCCAGTAGTGGTCAGCCGCTCCGCGGGGCTGGAGAAGTAAGTTGCGATGCTGCGCTTTTGGTGACTACGGGAGGGGTCATCCGACCTGCT
>JASANE010007736.1:0-11741 GCA_030248225.1 Trileptium ribeirensis
TCATTCTCGAAAAAGAACGGACGAAGGCAAAAGAAAGGCTTTTGGCCAATACAGCAAATTCAATTATTATTTATTTAAAACTACACCAGATCTAGATATATTATAGAATAGACAAACTCGGAAACAACATGAGTGAGAGTTTGTTGTACTTGGCAAATCTTTTAGCAGATTGTACCGAATTCGACAGACGTTAGAATTGATAATTCAAAAATCATCGTATAGATGATAGTACAGCCAAATTGCATATTCATATACAAAATTATTAGCAAGCCAAGTATTTCGTATTAATCTTTTTTTGGCAATGGACGTTGAGGGCACGTAAAACGCATGCTATGCAGCCTGAGCCTTAACCTAAGCTAAGGCCCTTATATGAGCTCGTACTATCCCGAAGCTTAAGTGAGAGAGAATGCCGCCCTCCAAACAACTACACTAAGTTGTTTATTCTGACCATATAAAGCACGATCCCCTATGATGTTCTGGGTAACAATGAAAAATGCAAATATACAGTATTTGCTGCTTAGATGGCCTACTCAGACGGACAGTTTGAACAATACAAATTACAAATCGACTAGTCATTTAAAAGGTATTTTGATCGCAAATTATAAATGTATGTATTTACGAAATGCTCATAGCTTAAATGCTGTTGTCCGCTATGCATAAAGCAGTTCACGATCCTGCCAGTTTAGCGTTTACGTATGCTAATTATTTCTGATTTTCGCTGGTACACATGCCAAAATTGTGTCTGTACAGTTATGCGATATTATTGCATTTTTACAACAGTATTTTCATAAATATATCACTATAAATAATTGCCCGTTATTTAGTCTGGTTTTGTTAATATTCGCATTTAAATAAGTAAAGAAAGCAGTAAATACAAGATTCGCTGCGTAAACGTTGGCTAAACCTGCAGTGAATGAATAAAATATTGGAAAACCAAACAGCAAATCATTGTTCTCATAGATAATAAAGTACTGTTGTTAAGGGTGTCTGAATTAGATTTCGCACCTGTACATCACAGTTTCATGGCGTTAATCTGGGGATTAATACCAAAATTTTAATACTTTAGCGTTAAATTTAGAAACAGTTGGCCGCTTGCGTGTGAAGCTGGAAATCTAAATTAGCGAAATGCCATGATCAAGAAGCTTTATCATACTTAGCATAGCATAGCTAATTAAACTCACTAAAAGCAAATACTGATTTTTACGGGTAAATTTTGGCACAGAACTTCAAATTTTCCGCTGCTGAACTCATAATATCGATGAATGTTGGCAAATTTCTTTGACAATGTTATTGAGGTATACGTTTTGTTTTAATTTTACATTACCTGGGGACTTTACATCCTGATTTTTAAATATGAAGTCCTAACCAAACAGGCAGTGTGTTGAAACGCTATTTGCAGACTTAGCTTCGTGACGAAACACTGTATAAAATAAGTTAATCAAAGCATTTTTTACAATAGCTATTTTATTCTTGTTTTTCCTTAGTTCACAGAAATAAGACTTTGCCAACTTCTATAGAATAAGTCAGGATACAAAAACAGGGGCTTCTCAAAGACAACGATCACTGATGCCATATTATTGCAGTGCAACTTTTATTCCAGCTCGAAACCTTCACAAAATTCAAAAACTCCGTGGAAAGCCTAACAGTATATTTCGACTAGTGTCAAAAATCAATGAAGCTAACCAGCGATCCATCTTTTAATAAGCTAGGAAAATGCAGCTCAATTAATGGATAGGTTATTACGATATATTAAAGTGTTTAATTTGCTGAAAAAGCTGTAATAAAAATATAAGAAAATGTTCATCAAGAATATTATTAAAAATATTACGTACTCCAATAAAAAATACTAAAATAAAGAATTATAATTGGCGAAGCAGAAACAGGAAAAGTGACGAAAATATTTTTGAACACTTCTAAACCTTGGTCTTGGCAAATCCTAGCAATATATTGCAGATACGAATATGTGGGCTCAAGTCGGGTTAAGGAAAGTAACATTATGTGCTCAAAAAAGCTTACTGCAGGGGCTCGATTGGCATCAACTCTCGACTTTGTGTTAGCATTAGTATAAAATCATATAATGACTTTAGATTAGGTTCACGCTTATACATAGCATGTCGAAGACAGCAGACCCTACGTATATAGCTTACGACCTTCTGCTTAACTTTGGCCCATATGTTGGCATGTCTTTTCATCCTAAGTGGTAGCTGACAATGAATGGGTAATAATTTAGTACAGTAGAAGCTAAGACACAGCTGACTATGAGTTTTGGATTGGGAGGAATGTGTAGTTTTGTGATACAGGATAGCATATCATGTTAAAGTAAAAGGGATTGTTGCCTCTTGCATGTTTCAAAAAACAGTCGTCGCATCTGTCCTCATGCTGGAATCTAAACCCCATTTAAAGATAGTATTTCCCAAAGTTTAAAGCAAAAAATATTTCCACCCACGTTGGAACAATCTCGCGTTAATACTAACAGTGTCCTAATCTTGCAAGCAGACACAATTTTATCGTAATTGGATTGTGCTTAATTTTACATGCTCTTAGCTTAACAAGCACTATTATCTAAAGCAATATTATAGACGCATTTAGTAATAAATAATATGGCTGTTATTTCAAATATACTAATTGATTGCAAGCAAGTATCTTATGCGTAATTAAGTAGTCATACATATCGTCTTGTCACATAATGTTAGCTATGATTTACGATTAGTTAAGCTTCAGTAAAGATGCCGATTTTTAATACGCTACAAGAAGAGTGTAAGTTACTACACTCCGCCAGTTTAACACACTGCCGTTCCGCCAAATATATATTTTTAACAAAATCGCTGCTATCAAATTTATGTTTAACGTTCTATCAGCGGTGTTGGAACAGTACGGTTCGTAAGGATTTGCCCTCCGCGCCTCCAATCTTGTTTTCTGAGGCGAACCGATACAATGAGCCCAAACGATTGTCTAGTGGGCCATCTGGGATTTAAAAAAACTTACCAACGCGTGGTTTAAAAGATAGACACTTAAGCAGAGAAAGCACCGTATCAGCGATGATGGAATTGATCACATTTTTGATTTATTCGCTTAGGAAGTGCATACAACATTTCTTCCCAATATTATGCCCTTTACCGACATAGTAAACTATCTTTATCTTGGTTATTGAATTTATATTTTCTGTCCAGAATTCAATTAAGCTAACAGGTTGTATAGGTGATATTTATTCCAGTCTACTGCATCTTGAATGTCAAAAGGATAGCATTGTACTGTTATTAGTTATCTTAGTAGTTGATCAGTGGAAACAAATGTGTCTGTCGAAATTTATTAAGACGTGCCGAAACAAATCGTGTTATAATAGACCACGTGAAAACCTTCTTAGACTGATCCTGTTCAGATCGTAATCATAATATATTTATGCATATGATGTGTTGCATGTCGAGAATTCCTACTAAAAATAAAATCTATGGTCGAAGATTTCCCTAGTGCTAATATAATATTCCACTGTATAAATTAGAAAAGTTTACCGGTCCTTGATTTTAAAGCTGCGTTTTTGCTGAAGCTAAGTTAACACGATAACTATAGATATTTTGCTCAAATATGTGTAAGTGGATATATAAAATTCCATCTCATTGTAATAAATATTAATTTCGATATTAACGGCTGGATTACTCCTGTTGCTGGTGTAGATTTGTCGTTTTGCAAAACAAGAGACGTTCTCCGTTGTTGTTTTATCCATTACTGTGGCATGTTTCGGTATTTTGCTAAATAAGAAGAATTTAAATCGGTTTTGTTAAAAAGCTTTGATGGCAACAAAATTAATGAGTTAGGCTCAGGTACACTCCTTCTGAAATATTTAACGGTTGCAATACATTTTAGGCTCCAGGCTCTACTGTTCGAGCTAAACACTCAAGTGCCTTCGATTGGACAATAACAACTGGTTTCGCGAAAATAACACCGTGTGCCTTGGTGCAGCCGTAACGACGGGAGTGTTTTCGATGACCTTGGTTCTAACCCAACTGCATTCAGTTTCTGGAGAAAGAATAACAGTGAATGCGCCAGCGGTGCATTACATCAGAATAATCAATGAAGTAAAGTATAAAAATTCTCAGTAAGTCATGTACATACTACATTTTGTATCGCTGATATGCTGACAGTATCACTAAATCAACCGTGGTTTAACAAACAGCACCCACCCAAGCAAAATGGCTCTTTAATTTAACTGGCATAGCTACATGAGTGTTTTATCAAGCTACATGTATCAAAGTAACGGTGCCGCAGGATCTTTTGGTCCAAAACATGATTTTTCACCTCGATTGTTTTAAATGACCAGCATTTTTTATAAATGACCAGCAAAATAACCAGCTTTCGATACCAATATAACAAAGCAAAATCTGAAAAGTAAGATTTAACAGTAGGTATCTATAGTACCATTCTCATCGTGAATTTATAAATTATGTCTATTTCTGCAATATTAAAAATAATAAATTTTTGCAAAATTCCGTAACCTCGCTGCGCCCATTTTCGGCGAATTTGGTATCAGTGAGAGTATTTGTACCGAGACCTCTTGGAACTTCAACTTCATTATATGCATCACCATTAATCACGCCGCCTTCGCAGATCAATTTTTGCTCCAAATTTTCAGTTTTTAAACTGGAGGATAAATTTTTGAATTTCTGGGACCAATAATTGATCAAAATTTTCCCGCGACATTTATCAATATTCCCCAAATTTTTGCTAAATGCACCAGTTTTTGCTCATTTTGCCATAATTCTCCGTGCGCCTCTAGTGCGGGGGAAGTATGGTGTGGAGCTGGGTATCAGCCTACCTCCCGGGGATCGGCGACGCCCCGAGTGCGGTAGGAGCCTCATGGTGCTAATGCTCCTGTTTCCTTCTAAGCATCTAAGCTTTAAACTGACTGATGAACCTTTGCCAAAAATGACCAAGAATCCTTAAATTTGATCAAAATTTCGTATAAATGACCAAAACTTCGACCAGTCCAATTTTTCGGAAAATCCTGACGAGTGGTATGTCAAGAATATTTCTGCGTCGATAAAGGACGAAAGAAGATATAAAAAATAAATTTATGTCCTTACGTAGCATAGCAGACAGTTGAGTTACGATCTGGCTTCTATATCGGGCAATAACAATGGATACGACCTTTTCAAAGATTGCAGCGTAAACAATGGTCGACTCATCGATGGGCAGTTACCTGAACTTGTTCACGATTTCAGATGTGCCAGCGGCAAACACGGCGTAAATTTAAACTAAATGGTCGGGTGAATTCGTCAATTACTTGCAATATTTGCTATGTACCCACAATAACAAGATCAGCAGATGCACTAAATTGTCTCTACATTAACCCTTTTCATGCCCGAATTAATTTGTGTATCGTGCAATGTTTGACAAACTCAAGCCTGCGCCAGAGATCGAACCCGGAACGTACGGGTAAAACTTGTGTACGCCAACCACTGACCTATCTGAGAGCTGTTGATGGGTTCCTTAAGGAACCTCCCAACGTGAGCGAATAACAACGCACGTTCAAACGTACGACATACGACAAACTCAGTAAACACAACGACTCGCAATGTGCGTTGCGTCCATTTGGACCTAGTGGGCATAAAAGGATTAATGCACATGGCTTATGTAATCTACTCTACGAAAATTATGTGGCACTATTTATTACATAAACCTGGCTTCATGAAGATATCTCCAACTCACTTATTTCTAATACATCATATCACGTGTTCCGAAGGGACATGAGCTATGCAAGAGGTGGAGGTGTGGCTATCATGGTTTAGCAGTAGCAACAAGTTCCTACCGGTTTGTGTAAATTAAAAATTTTCACCTTTGAAATTGTTTCAGTTGATGTCTCTATACCCACCAAGCATAGGTTAGCATGTATTTGTCGGCCACCAAAGCCTTTAAAAAATTATAATTTGCTTCTATGCCAGTATTTAATTAGCCTAAGTCACATTACATACCCAGTCACTATATTAGGTGATTTTTATATCCCATCTTTGACTGGTGTACTAAAGTGGGCCGCAGACGCAAGATTATCAGTGCGTTCAGAAAAGAATTAGTCAGTGAGGATTTAAACAAATTGTATAATTTTTTATTGGCGGCGAAAATATCCTTGACTTGTTCAAACCTGCACCACGAAATGTTTCGCAAGTCCGTTCAAGTTCATTATTCTCAAACTCAGACTATGAATCGATAAAATTTAGTATATTCGGAAGTATTGGAGAAATTAAATTGCAAAGAAAATTCAAATTTGATTTTAAAGAAGTAAATTTTACTGATATATATAATGAATTGCGCAGCATTAACTGGTACTCGCTGTTGTTGCAAGATTTCACACCCCCAACAAAAATGCGATGTGTTCAAAATTATGCTAAACAATATTTGTAACCTATATGTTCTCATTAAGGTACCTTTCAGTGACAATAAAGTTAAGCATCCGAACCATATACACGGTGTCCCAGCTATTAAACGGAATCTGTGAAGAAATTGCAAAACTTCTAGGAACTTTGAGCCGTACAAATTTCAAAGTGCCAAATGTACAAAAGCAGTAGTCATTCAGAAAAAGTCAGGATCATCGCATTTTAAACGCAGGCCCACACAGTGTTTTAACTAGGTTAACAGTTAATGCTTCGTTAAAGCAGATGTTACCGCTCTGCGGAGTAATCGCAACGAATTGATAACAGGTAACGTTCAACTAGGCATCTGCTTGCAAAATTATTTTCAAATTCATTTACAGAGGATAATGGCAACATTCTCATAGCGCCATTCACTTCTGAGATATATGCCAAATTCAGTTGGGTGTTTTTGCTCTCATCATAGTCCTCAGATATTTCAATAAATTGAAAAATCAACATAGCCACTCACCGGCAGGCTTTACACAGTATTTTTCCATAACACGAACTCTGAGTTATCTCCTGTCCCATATTTTTTGATCAATGTGTCATTGATGGTAGTCTGCCGCAAGAGTGGCTGTAAGCAGATGTAGTTCCCATAAACAAAAAGGTCGACCCATCTGAGCGATTTTATCTTATTTTACGAGAGGATTTTTATCTAAACACTCAACCATGTCGTAGCTCCTCCAGTGCTTAAACGAGTGAACGCGTCAACTGGATGACAAAAGATTTGTAGAGAAGCTTATACACAATGTCACATCCAAAACACATTTACAAATTAAATGGTCTTGGAATTACTGGGCTCGCTAAGTCTTGACTAATTGCATTTTTAAAAATCGCCAAATTTCGTGTTGAACTAAATGGATAATCCTACAATTACTTTGATGTTACATATGGAGGAGTACCTCAAGGCAGCGTGCTAGGTCTGACATTCTTCTTGTTTTATATTAATGATATTGTTGACTACGTAAATATTGTGTTTTATAAAATTTTTACTGATGATGTTAAATTATATACAAACACTGTACCAAAATTGCATTGCCGAACCTGGAGTCCAAAATCTCCAGATAGCGCTCTCGTCACTCAAAAAATGTCAGAAAAACGGCAACTAAACATGCCGGTGCCAAAGTGTAGCACTTGGAATTGAACAATCCGTTGCATAAATATACTTTAGGTGATGCCAGCTTTACCTATCGTAAATTTACGCTAAGACCTTGGTTTAAACATGTGTCACAATCTAGAGTTTAATTCAAACTGCGATTTAATTTGTAAAAAATCATATCGTATTGTAAACATGTTATTGATGTACTTCTTAACCAGTCACAATGAAATACTAGCGTGAGACTACAAGGCACACGTAAGACCGATAAAAAAGACCTCATCTCAGGTTTGGTCTCCTTGCTGTATGATGAATATTGATTCTGTTAAGAGCATACGGCGATACATTTAACGTAAGCTATGTGCCAAATCCGGCCTGCCTTACTATAATTGCTATGCTGCTTAAATTAAAAACCTTAGAACTGAGGCGACTTCGTTTTGATCTCAGTATGGAATATAAACGTTTGAACGCAGAAGTGTCTGTCGACCCCTCCAGCTTTTTGATATATACCATAGAAATACTAGGGGTGATTTTCTGAAATTGTACAGAAATTTAAATGCAATGTATCCAAACACTTTTTTTGCCGTTCCAGTTATCGATATATATATATATATATAAGTTTTTGCCTGAATGTGTAAATAGGAAACCGCTTGTGAATACCCCATCCTTAAAAGCGTTTCAACATCTTTTGTTACAGATAGATTTGTCGAAGTTTTTAAAATACGACAGAAACCCATAGTCAGCCCTAAGTAGATCGTTTCACCTCCTGCCTGATTCAAACTTTATTAAAAAGTAACATACTAATTTTTTGTTTTGTAAACCCAAAAAATAGTCTTAATTGTGGCTGTAATGGACGTTTTAAGAACCGTCTCAGCTAGTCTAATGGTAATAAAATTACCGCTGTATCCTTAAAATTGACAATTTGATGTTGCCAATTACTGTTCGCAAGTTGAAAAAATTATGTATATTTTTAGAAATTTTTTCTCGAAAATTTTCTGTGAAGGGCCATTAGTATACTGAAAAATTTTAAATATAGCTTTAATGGGCATTTCACGAACCGCTTCGACTAGTAGTTTGGTACTAAAATTATCACCGCATCGTTAAAATTGATAAGTTTTCGGCTGGGGAAAAATTCTGTGAAATATCCGACAGAAAAACTGCTGCCTGTGAGAATTGGAGATAAATTTTAACAGTATACTTCTTGATCCGATATCAAGACTCAAATTTTGGCGCTGTTTGGTCTGGGGGTGGATCAGCAAATGATCGCACGCCGCTGAAATTGTTACCAATCGACTCAGCTCGACGAGCTGAGTTCAATAATACCGCATACGACCATTTTCGGAACATTTTTCATTTTTTTCTGTTTTTACCTGTGAAATGTCACCTGAAAATTAAAAAAAAATTTTGCAAAATAGACATGGTGCACCTAGATCGTTCCAGCATTACAGGATAAACTCAATGGTACCATTCATATCGATATATCTGGCCTCCCTCTGAAATTATCTATTTGAACCGGCTCCTTTTTGGCGGTCACCGGATCACACTGGAAACGACACTCGTCATTTTCGGCTACATCGACAACTTGCCGTCAAACTTCATTCGCTTCCAAACAGGGGTCGCCACATATACCATTACGAACTGGTACAGCTATTGTAGGGATGTCGCTGTGGCTTACGACCGAGATCATTGGCAAAACAACATGTTGGGCGGCCCCGGTATCGACGTAGAAGTTGACGAGTCGAAGATTTTTTGACAAAAATACAACCTCGTCGTCGTCAGCATGGTTGGGTGGTGGGCATGATTGAACGACAAACGGGCAAGTGTCTACTTTTCCACGTCCTCAATCGCACCATCAACACAATCATGCCTCTAATATTTCACCATATCCGACCGGGAACCCGCATCATCACCGACAGCTTCCAGACCTACATCCAAGGACTGCGCCGCCTATGTAGCCCCAGCAATGTATTCTCGCCACGGTGAACCATCATAACCGCCAATTCCTTAATCCCGACAATCCCGACGCCCATACGCAAAACATTGATGGTCTCTAGGGAAATTTGAAAACCTTCATTCGGCGACGCCAAGGTGTTCCTCATAGCCTATTCCAGCGAACCCTTATTGAATTTCAATGGCGACGACAATTCACTGAAAATATTGTCGGTGCACTCATTGCCCAAATCGGAAACATGTATCGCGTCTAAAGGTTAGTTAGTTCCAATGTCTGTAATACGTTTTCTTATCGAGTTCTAGATTAAACCTAACAAAATAAGCCTAAGCGTTAGACTAAGCCTAAGCGTTTGACTAAGCCTAAGCGTTAGACTAAGCCTAAGCGTTAGACTAAGCCTAAGCTTTAGACTAAGCCTAAGCGTTAGACTAAGCCTAAGCGTTTGACTAAGTCTAAGCGTTAGACTAAGCCTAAGCGTTAGACTTAGACTAAGCCTAAGCCTTAGACTAATCCTAAGCCTTAGACTAAGCCTAAGCCTTAGACTAAGCCTAAGCCTTAGACTAAGCCTAAGCCTTAGACTAATCCTAAGCCTTAGACTAAGCCTAAGCCTTAGACTAAGCCTTATACTAAGACTAAGCCTTATACTAAGCCTAAGCCTTATACTAAGCCTAAGCCTTAGACTAAGCCTAAGCCTTAGACTAAGCCTAAGCCTTAGACTAAGCCTAAGCCTAAGCCTAAGGCTTAGACTAAACCTAAGCCTAAGCCCTAGACTAAGCCTAAGCCTAAGCCTAAGCCTTAGACTAAGCCTAAGCCTAAGCCTTAGACTAAGCCTAAGCCTAAGCCTTAGACTAAGCCTAAGCCTAAGCCTTAGACTAAGCCTAAGCCTTAGACTAAGCCTAAGACTTAGACTAAGCATAAGCCTAAGCCTTAGACTAAGCCTTAGACTAAGCCTAAGCCTTAGACTAAGCCTAAGCCTTAGACTATGCCTAAGCCTTAGACTATGCCTAAGCCTTAGACTAAGCCTAAGCCTTAGACTAAGCCTAAGCCTTAGACTAAGCCTAAGCCTTAGACTAAGCCTAAGCCTTAGACTAAGCCTAAGCCTTAGACTAAGCCTAAGCCTTAGACTAAGCCTAAGCCTTAGACTAAGCCTAAGCCTTAGACTAAGCCTAAGCCTTAGACTAAGCCTTAGACTAAGCCTAAGCCTTAGACTAAGCCTAAGCCTTAGACTAAGCCTAAGCCTTAGACTAAGCCTAAGCCTTAGACTAAGCCTTAGACTAAGCCTAAGCCTTAGACTAAGCCTAAGCCTTAGACTAAGCCTAAGCCTTAGACTAAGCCTAAGCCTTAGACTAAGCCTAAGCCTTAGACTAAGGTTAAGCCTTAGACTAAGGTTAAGCCTTAGACTAAGGTTAAGCCTTAGACTAAGGTTAAGCCTTAGACTAAGGTTAAGCCTTAGACTAAGCCTAAGCCTTAGACTAAGCCTAAGCCTTAGACTAAGCCTAAGCCTTAGACTAAGCCTAAGCCTTAGACTAAGCCTAAGCCTTAGACTAAGCCTAAGCCTTAGACTAAGCCTAAGCCTTAGACTAAGCCTAAGCCTAAGCCTTAGACTAAGCCTAAGCCTTAGACTAAGCCTAAGCCTTAGACTAAGCCTAAGCCTTAGACTAAGCCTAAGCCTTAGACTAAGCCTAAGCCTTAGACTAAGCCTAAGCCTTAGACTAAGCCTAAGCCTTAGACTAAGCCTAAGCCTTAGACTAAGCCTAAGCCTTAGACTAAGCCTAAGCCTTAGACTAAGCCTAAGCCTTAGACTAAGCCTAAGCCTTAGACTAAGCCTAAGCCTTAGACTAAGCCTAAGCCTTAGATTAAGCCTAAGCCTTAGACTAAGCCTAAGCCTAAGCCTTAGACTAAGCCTAAGCCTAAGCCTTAGACTAAGCCTAAGCCTATGCCTTAGACTAAGCCTAAGCCTAAGCATTAGACTAAGCCTAAGCCTAAGCCTTAGACTAAGCCTTAGCCTTAGACTAAGCCTTAGCCTTAGACTAAGCCTTAGCCTTAGACTAAGCCTTAGCCTTAGACTAAGCCTGAGACTAAGCCGGGGGCTACCGCCCCCTGGACCCCCGCACTAAGTCGCTGCGCTGGCTAACTGCCACGGTTTTGGGTGCACAGTATTGGTGCTTCCTCGCCTGCGTTTGCCGGTGCCCTAACCGGATACCCTAACCGGATACCCTAACCTAAGCTTCAAGCTTGCCTTAAAACTGAGCCCAGTCTAAACATAATTTCCAAACATCGAAATATCCATTTTTCG
>JASANE010007737.1:0-62619 GCA_030248225.1 Trileptium ribeirensis
GTAGAATACTGTAACAGCAACAACAAAAAACTACTTTTGGGTTGTGATGTGAATGCCCACCACATATTATGGGGCAGCAGTGATTGTAATAAAAGAGGATTAAATCTACTGAACTTTATAGCTAGTTCAAACTTAGAGATAATGTTCTTGGAGCAGAAGCCAACTTTCATCACAAGAACGAGATCAGAGAAAATTGATATAATGTATGACAGGCTTAGACAGTGTTGATAAGATAATCAACTGGCGTGTACTTGATGATAATACGTTCTCAGATCATAGAGCAATAGAATTTAGTGTCGAAGAACAAGTCATTGAAGACAGAGTAAGTTATAATTTGAGGAAACTTAAAGTGGAAACGTTTAAATGCAAACTTCGTCAGAACATACCGGACACTAATATGAGTGAATATGAATTTAACTCGGAGACAATTGATACTAACGAAGCAAGTTTAACAAGTGCGATTAATGAAGCAAAGGAATCGTCTTGTCCTTTGGTCAAGAGCAGGATTAATGGTCTAAGCTGGTGGTCACCTAGACTTGCCTTCCTCAGACTAAGATCAAGAAAGCTATACAGAGTTGCAATTAAACATGGAACAGAACTGAATTGGAACAGATATAGATACACTCAAAGGATTTATAAGGAAGAGATAAAATTTGCGAAGAAAAGACCTTGGATAGCATTCTGTGAGAAGGTAGAGGGTGCGCATGCCAGCTCTCGACTGGAGAAGATTTGCATGTTAGGACACAAGGTGAGACTCACTCAACTTAAAAAAGCTGATGGAACCATGACACAAACTGAGGAGGAGACATTAGAGCTTTTGCTCCAGTCTCATTTTCCTGATTCAGTAAGAGACGAAGTCGTAATGGCAGAAATTTCCAAGAATTTTAGGCCATCCAGGAAGGATTTAGATACAGTTGAACAACTAGTAGATATCGACAAATTGAGATGGACGATCTCAAGCTTTGGTTCTTTTAAAAGTCCGGGTGTGGACTGTATCAATCCAATACTCTTAAAGTTTATGCTAATGAAGACAATTAAGGAATCCATAGCTACCGGTAATATACCGAAAGCATGGAAGGAGGCCTCTGTCTCCTTTATACCAAAGCCGGGTAAGGACAATTACTTTGAAGCTAAGAGCTATAGGCCAATATGTCTAACATCGTTTTTACTCAAAACTGCAGAAGTTTAGTAGATAGATATTTAAGGGATAATATTTGTCACAAACTACTTGCCAATCAACATGCATACCAGAAGGGAAAAGGTACTACTACAGCCCTTTATGCGTTAGTAAGTAGATTGGAGAATGCACAACAGCAAGGGAAGCACACATTTGCTGTGTTTCTTGATATAGGAGGAGCCTTTGACAGCACAATGCGTGAAGCATTTAAGCGGTCTTTTGACAAGTTTAAACTTGACAAAACTATAAGCAGATGGTTGGTCAATTTAGTTGGCACAAGATGGGCTACCGCAAAACTAGGTAACTCATCAGTAAGATTTGAGCTTGAGAGGGGCAGTCCACAAGGAGGTGTACTATCACCCCTGCTGTGGACTCTAGTACTGGATGATTTATTAAGGAACATTAATAATACCTATGTCTATGCACAAGCATACTCAGACGATGTTGTTATCATAACTAGCAGCAAAGATGTGGAGGTTAATACTAGACGAATGCAGAACAAACTGACAGTTCTTGAGAAATGGTGTAAGGACAGAGGATTAAAGGTAAACCCTCTAAAGAGCACAGTCTTAGTCTTTTCAAAAAAGAGGACATTTATAAGAAATGTGAGTCTGAAATTGTACGGTGAGGACTTACCTATATCTAACACAGTGAAATATTTGGGAGTTATAATAGATCACAAACTGTTATGGAAAGGCCACGTGGATTCAGTTGTGAGTAAACGCTTACGGCGTGTAGAGGGATCGTTGGAAAAACATGGGGAGCTAATCCCAGGACTGTGCGATACATATATCAAGCTATTGTGTTACCGTCAGTCTGCTATGGTGCCATAGTATGGTGGCACAAAATGAAGTTAAAAACATATGTATCGAAGATTACTAAAGTTTCTAGATTAGCCTGTATTATGATGACGGGTGCTATGAAATCGACACCAACACTGGCCATGGAAGTTCTGTTAAACAGTCTTCCCATTGATCTGGCAGTAGTACAAGAGGGCATACGAGAACTACACAGGTTAAAATGTGTGTTTCCAGAAATGTACAATGAGATGCCAGGGAACTATTGTAATATGAATGCCGTAATACGGGAAATACCCTATTTGAACTTCCCTTGCGATCTAATTTCATTGCAGGCTGTGGGAAGAATCAGCTGGCAAACTGTATTCCCCAGCCGTGAGGGATGGATGAGGGAAACAGAATGTATCAGGAAGAGTATGGATAATACCATTATATGTTATACGGACGGTTCACTTGTGAAGGTAAACGATGTTAAATCTGCTGGAGCAGATTTCCTGGAAGGAACGAAGAGCTATAGCTATTCCTTAGGCCAATACTGTACTGTGTTTCAAGCGGAGATCTATGCGATGAAGATGTGTGTAGATAATGTTGTGGATAAAAATGTTCGTAATAGGAAAATTTGTGTATTTACAGACAGCCGTGCTGCTATTATGGCACTCGGCGCAGATCATGTTAGGTCAAAGCTAGTTATGACATGTAAAGCAACTTTGGAAAAATTGACAAGACAGAATGAAGTATTGTTAGTGTGGGTACCTGGTCATAGTAACATTGAAGGTAATGAAAGGGCTGATGAGTTGGCTCGAGCGGGCGCTTCTAAGCGCCCAATTGGGCCTGAACCTATTTTGCCAATCGCCAGAACAGAAGTGACTACAATGATAAAGTCATGGCTAAGAGCTAGCGTGCAAGCAGACGAAGAGCATGATAAGTATTCCAGATCATAAACGTGCCAGTTTTCTCATAAGTCTCTCGAAGGACAAACTACGGCAGTGCGTTCAAATAATTACTGGACATAGTTGGTTAAATTTCCACCTACATAAGATAAAAATAAAAGAAGAAAAGAAATGTGATCACTGTGATAATGATGAAACATCAGAACACTTTCTGTACAATTGTGAACGCTTTGCAGATAACAGGCGAATAATACTAGGAGATAAAGCACTGAAGAAAGGTAGCTTGAGAGACTGTGATATCAGGAAACTTTGTAAATTTATTATAAGTACAGGGAGGCTAAGGCGCCCTACATAGGAACGCATCACCCATCGACCTCTCAGGTATCTCAAGCCAAGGTAATGGTTTTCTCTTTGCTATTTATTACAAATATGAATGGGCTAATGCAATGGGCAAAGATTAATTTTGCCTCCGCATGTTCTCTATGGCCCAATAACTCATTATCTATCTATCTATCTAGCTACATAGGCTTCCAATGTATTCTGTTTTTGTTTATATTTTTGCTTTTCACGTAATTATAGTAATTTACCAACATGGAAAAAGAAACCCGTAACCAAGACGTTATTGAGAAAAATATAACGTTAGGTAAAGTGCACTTAACTAGCTGCGCGAAACACGATTGCTCTGCCCCTAATAATGAAATAACCAGTGATTAAGAAATACGTTACGGAAACTGTTTTGTTATGAAAAATGCACTTATTTTCTTAATTTCCTGAAGACATATCGTTGGTCGTGGAGGGGAACAAATGCTAAACTGTTTTCAATTTAGCGCGCGTTCTTTGAGCTTAGTGTTATGGTTAGTATTGTACTATAAAGACGAAATGGTGGAAACATGCGCTTTTCAACCTGAAACGCTCCTGCCATGCATATGCATTTTCCCGTGGTAAAAATCATGAGAATTGGTGAATTGAGTATGGGTATGCTTTAGTCATTTCTGATTTATCTCAAATAATAGATGTTTTCCTTATTCGTGGTCCAATAGGCCGCATCATGTTTTTAGTCTGTGGTAGCCTAAAATGAATTTTCCAGTATTTGTGGAACGCCAATGCTAATATGGCACAGGTGCTGTAGCTCCTTTAATAAACAAGATTATAAGCCCCTATACACGATATAATTCTTTACACTAACTGAAACCACTAACTAAAATATTAACTGTTTGCGGTGTCACCAGACGAGCGCACCATAACTTAAAAATAGAATAAAATAAGTAACCAAAAATAATTATAGTTGTGTGGTTCCGTTGGATTGCTGCTATTCGAGGAAAGGGTAAGTTCATTATCGGGGAAGTTTCTAAGTGGAGCGGAATAAAATGAAGAGCAACCTCCTACCCCACCCATAGTGAAAACCCGGAGGCTGTTAATAGAATATTGGTTATTAAAACTCCGTATTATGATCTTGGCTGATCCTGAAAGCCCCATATTTTGCCAACGACTATTTTGTAGGACACAATAGCCCGAGTACTCTTGTTAGCCTCGTGAATGAAAGGTGACGAAAGTTTAAAATAGAATCCAAATACATACCAACACTAAGTATAGTTCACTTGGTCACCGATTAGAAGATTTAAAATTAAAAGCGCAAAATCTGCAGTTAACGACGCAAAACAAGACAATTTAACACTGTTATATAAAACTAAGTACTATACAGAAAACATCACGTTTCCTGCATCAATTAAGCGTACATCGTCCCGTTCGTATCGAATATCACATATTTTGTCCAAGCCAGCAAAGAGCAAAATCGTAGAGTTTTCACAGCGACGTTCGAAAAGTTGTTGATTCAAATCCATGCAATCTGTAATACAGGCTGTATATACTATTAAAATACTAGTGAAGCTCGCTTGCGAGCCAGAATTCGAGTGGTGAGAACAATCCCCCGAAGTTTGTTGCAGAAAGCACACACAAACAAAGCCTACACACAGTACGCAGGTGCAGCATTATATAAACCGTGAATGATGAGTCATAGTTACGCCAGCCTCTTTTGATAGCCAACGTATGCAGTAGACAAAACATCATACAACGAGTACAAAAACAAGCAACTAACAATTTAATAATTCAATAAACCCTAAATTGACCGCGAAAAGAACGTTACAGAATTTAAACCGATACTTGAGAAAAATCTCATTTTTCATACCAAGTATGAAGCAGAAGTGTGAAAAATATTTGCCACACAATAATTTTGACAGTCGCAATGAGCTTGTTGGCCCAGAAAACATCATATAAGACACTAAAAGCAACAAAAAACACACATTTAGGTGCATTTCCCACGACTTTTCACCAAATATGAAATTTGGCGCCGACTATAAGCTTATAGACTCCAAATTGGGAAGCAGTTGAAAAACTTATTATATATTATTGGAAAGCCCTGGTAAAGCTACATGGAATAAGCCTATTAGTTTGCGGATACCTCGTTTACTTATTGAGAAAAGTCGCAATAACTGGAGGGGGTGCCCGAAAAATGGGCCAAAATGACGTCATTTTGCCCCATAACTTTTCCTATGGGAAAAAATTCAAAAATCGGGCTCCGTCACTACACCTAAATCGACCTTTACGGTTCGAATGAGCTATCTTGCATCAAAATCCGCCCAACCGTTATCGAGATCAAGGTGCGACAGACGCACAGACAGGACCTCCTCAATCCCCTCCAGAGCCAAAATGAAAAATTCTCTTTTGACTCGCTCGCTTCGCTCTCTCTCATTCCACTCGAATTCAATTATACACCGTCCTGTCCACAGTGGCGGTACGATGGAAGATCCCCATGTTCGTGAGGTTTTCCCCAGGTCCGTCACGACGTCGTCCGAAACCCCCTAATATGTTGACCTGTCCACAGCCCTCCGAAAAGTGGGACGGGAAGAAGTTTGGGGGCCCATATTCATTCTCGGGGGGAAATTAAAAGTGGGGGTAATTTTTGCTTAAAAACACTAAATATTCCCATATTTTCATGCAGTTTTACAAACGTGAATGTATTTTCAAATTAAAAACGATATTCTAGCATTATAAATAGTGGTAATTAATTAATGTTTAAATCACCATTTGCAAACAAAAACATAAGTTTTCAGACATAAAATTTTTGGAATTAGTTGAACATGGGGTTTCGGCCGAGTGGGGGGCGGACATGTTGAAAATCTCACGAACATGAAGGGATTTGGAAAGTGGGGGTCACCCCACTGTGGACAGGCCAGATATGTTCAACTAAATTCAGAAATTTTTAATATCTCTAAATTTATGTTTTCTGCATGCAAAATGTATTTAAACATTGATTAACACAATTTTTAATGCTAAAGTCGTTTAACAGCCTACTTGCATCTGGCCTGTCCACAGTGGGGGACCCCCGACTTTCCAAATGCCCTCGTGTTCGTGAGATTTTCCCCATGTCCGCCCGCCCCACCACTCGGCCGAAACCCCCATGTTCAACTAATTCCAAAAATTTTTTTATGTCTGAAAATTTATGTTTTTATTTGCAAATTGTTTTGAAACATTAATTAGCACTTTGAGCTTGAAAATACATTCACAGTAGTAAAAATACATGAAAATATGGAAATATTTAGTATTTTTAAGCAAAATTTATCCCCCGCTTTTAATTTTCCCCCGAGAATGAACATAGGGGGCCCGCGAAGTTTCCCTGCCCCACTTTTCGGAGGGCTGTACACAGGCCAGTGCACGACAGTACAAATACATGAGAAGATTTAGCACTTTTAAGTTTATTCCCATCCAACTGTGAAATTTCCCTCTAGAATGATCATGGAGCTCCTCGATGTTGCCAACAAACCCACAATTTTACGAAGGAAGTGGACAGGTCAGATACATAAACAAGTAAACCAACTTACAGATAGTTACCACCTCACACAAACTATGAAGTCTTAAACAAAGTTGCTCGTGCTAAACAACCATTTATCTGAGCTCTCTATTCGCTGAAATCCTTGCCAGAAGTCATTGAACCACGAGTAGCCGAGAAGTTTGCTAGAGGGTACTCGTCTTGAACCAGGCGAACCCAAAATGCCAAAGTCCCAGTTGGAAGAGCCTGCCTGTTATGAATACATTACTTACTTTTCTGTTTTGCTAGTTGCTTCACAAAAATTAAACTTCACAGAGATAACTTAAAACTTGAGAAATAAAACGCGCATATCGGGAAATAAATGAAAGGTAAATATACTGCAGCTCGGAAAACTACACTTGCCAGCATTGTTGTATTAAAAAATAGTATTTCATTGTGGCTTATTTATAATAATAACAGACAAATCGGATAAGATTGTGACGGAAGAATGCTTCGGGTCAATTTGTGTTTTATGTGTTTGGACTACATATAATTTATTGGCGAAATGTATTTTTGGAATATACTTTTAAAAATGTTTTAACAGCAATGCAGTTGCTAAAATGATCATGAAAAATTCAATAAAGAATTTATATGTGATTTACTATTCATAAAAATAATATTGCACAATTGATTGAGATAAATAATTGGTTCTGTTCACATCGAACTTACCAGGTCTGCTTTGGCAACACGTGATTATGAGTTCTTTTGGCGAACCCACGAAAATATACAAATATACCTGATAAGCACTTGATAAGCGAATCCGTGATATCATATCTGAGTGGAGCAGGAAATAGAGATAGCATACTGGATAAGCACGACACTACAGATCCCCGAAACACAGCTGTAGTTTTGCGCGAGGTGAACACCAACAAGTGGGCCATAATCCAAACAGGGGCAGTATCTGGAAAACCTTATAATATTCATATCACAAAAGAATTGTCCCAGCACAACATCACCTCAATCACAGAAAATTAAACATCAATTTCAATAAGGCTGTATGGTTTATCGGATTGGCTACTTACAAACACAGATCAACGTTTGAAAAAAACAGAACCTCGTATAATTCAGCTAGTGTGTGCAAGGAGCAGCAGCCATAATAATTCCATGACTTTTCAAAATTTCTACAAAATGCACCTATAAAACTCACTTCGGTTCAACAGATTATCATTCCAAATATGTACATTTCAATCACATATCTGAAGACAAATGCGACTACGAATTTAAATTAGGGACTTGTCGAGCCCAAGTTTTCGAATTCTAGTGTATTGCACAACATAGGTAACCATAACATGAATGCAACTACACGTTACAATCAGAATTAAGTGCCCAAAGATCGAACGAAGTTGATTCGATTTTATTCGGTTTCGATTAAACGAGAATCGATACGTAACGAAGCTCGATCGCGTTAAAATAAAAAATCATTTTTAATATCTAATCTGCGTTTAATTTAATGAAAATCATTTAATCGAAGATCGATCTATAGCGATATCGTTCGATTTTGGGTGCGTTCGATTAAACATGGACATAATTCTGATTGTAACTGTAGAGCTTCTCTCGCTCTACAAAATGAACCCAAGAAGGTCCATATATTTTCCATTCGTTATCGGTATAGTGCCGTTTTCGAGTATCTCGCGTCTCATACGCTGGTTTTAACGGCCATTTTTAAGTAATCCTAAAAGTGTATAAATAACCACCACAATAACCCAACACATGCAGCTACATAGTGCTTCTCTTGCTATACAAAATAAGTTCGATGTACAAAATGAGCTCTAGAATAACCATATGTTTTCAATGGCTATAGGGTTATGATCGGCTTCCTGTATTTCGGGTCTGGTGATCCCATTTTAGAACATAAATATATCTAATCTTACAGCATAGAAGATAATCACCACAACAACGTACCATAAATGGAACTACATAGATTTGCATTCGTTCCACAAAATGATCACAAGAAGACATACATTTCGATTAGGTATGAATAAACGACCGTTTTCGTATAATTCGGGACTCAACTGCCCTTTTAAAAAGCCGTTCGAGCCCTAATCCCTACGCAAAAGCTTTTTTACAAAGTTTTATAGAGCCTTAATTGATCTTGAAATATACGCACCTGTTACAATACAGCTAAATACTTGTTTTATCGGACCCATTTTGACCTTACTCCCTTCAGGCCACTTCTACGGGGGAAGGGAGTTAGAATTCTTTGTGGGCCATCACTAAAAATTTCTCTATTTTGGTACAAAATGATTTTAAGATTTCGTTTGAGCTGCTGCGAGAGATGATCAAATGATGTGAACTTGAGTTATGGGCGTCACAAGAAAAAATCCATAGCTTGACAGTCCTCAATTGTTACACACCATGAAAAGTAAATTCTACGTAGAACTCAAAGATTCAGTCGAACAATTTGTCCAAATATAGGCAAAGTTTGGAAAGATACAAACAATATGAATGATAATATACATGAAAACTGATGGTCATTTACAATCACAATATATATTGTTGTCGCACACGAAAAATTAGTGAATATGCACTGCGAAAATTTCATTGAAATTAGCTCACTTACTAGGTCTATAACTCTGTTTCCCGTCAGTATCAGTTAATAAATCATAAGCGGCGGATATATGCTCAATAGCCATCACTGATTCTTTTCAAAAACTTACACGCTTCACAATGACCATTTCCAGGCAAAACCATGAGATGAGGAAATCGACTGAGAAAGCTATGACAGAAGTTGAGCAAAGTTCGAAAAAGGCCTTTTGACTGCTCTGAGTTTGACAGCATGCGCTCGAGCACTGTAAAATTAAACTTAAATAGCAACTTTAAAAGAGATTTAACATCGTGATGAAAAGTATTTTGGCTATTATTTAGATAAAAATTTTCAGGTTATTTGTTAAGAGAAACCTTTAGATCCCACGATTACTACCAGCTGGTTTTATAAATATTTATTTGGCATGGGTTAAAACCTATTTTTGTTATGCGATTAAATTATTGGTGAAAATAATTTTTCCGTAAAACCTTTAGTATTTAACATAGATACAGCAGCTACTTTAATCATTTCTCCTTTTCCGTTCCAAGGAAGATCATTCTTTAAGACGCATTCGTACAATGGAAAACTCAAATTTTGATGGTTTTAGCGATCATATAGATGATATTGTGACGAGGATAGTACCGACACTAAGGTTACATCCAAAGGTATTTTAATAATATGGTTACACCCAAAGGTATTTTAATAATTTAATAAGTTTATTGTACTGGACTTTATAATAACTTCATGATTTTGTACAAAAAACCAGGAATACACAATGCAGAATAGAACGAATGCAAACTAACAATTAGCTGCTGTAAGTATCAGTTGCAGAGTAATTGTTAATTAATTAATAACATTATGAGATCGTTAAGTATAACACAACCGCACAATGCACTGAATTTGTGTCAATAAAATATTGGTGGGAGCAGCACACTTTTTAGAAAAATATTTTATCGACCTACTTTCTAAAAACAGATTATACAGCTACTATAATTGTAAGCAAATCTGGCAAATATGAGCGCAAATCAAACATCAGCAAGTTTCAAAAAACAATATCGTTCATTTCATTTTAAGGTAACAATCATTTTCGCGACAACGTAATGTATTATTTTACTTTATAATTTACAAAATACATGCCCAGAGGTGTACACTTAATGTTTTAGTCAATGTAAATGTAACAGATCTATGCTGGATCGTTACGAGATAAGTTAATCCTGGCCACAGTCTAATGGCCAACATTCACGAATTTGACCACGTACATTTTCTCCCCGAAATCGAGCCCCAGTGACGTCTGCTGGAACACAAAGCTACCCGCTCGCCCTCGTATGTGCATAGGTAAGCCCTTAATATATATATATGTAGGCAATCGAAACAAACCAGAAATCACCATACCTATATATATGTAGTCGGAATAAATCAGGAATCACTAGGCCCGAAAGTCTCGCTACGTAACTATAAGTATTTCCAGTATCTTGGTCTGCACTGCCGACGTTTCCATGATCAGAATGGGTATTTTAACTATTTCAGGAATGGGTAATTATTGTTGATAAGTGTCATATAATATACCTTTTATATCGCCATAAAGGCACTAATTGATATATTTGATTTGAATACTATTGTTGATTTGTTGTTGTTCGTTTGGCCATAAAAGCGCCCTTGATATGATTATTCTGTATCGTTATAACATGAATTGATTAACCGTTGTACACCTGTTAATGCCATTATCTTCGTATATATCCATATATATATGCTTGAATGGACAGTTTGAGTACGTTAATCATAAATAGCGAGTTTGTTGCAATGATTGTATATCCGTTCACCATGTCATAGATGTACTGATTTCATTGAATTGTTTTGGCCATAAAAGCGCATATTTATGTACATAATTTCGTCGTAATTCTATACCATTTCTATGACTATCATACTTTGTTGTACCCTTGGCACTTGTACCTTGTTCACATTGATTTTATTTTGGCCATAAAAGCGCCTATTCATATATATACATAATTTCGCTGTACCATTTCTATGATTACTATACGTTGTTGTACCTGAGTAATTGTATTTGTATGTACATGTCAGTGAGTAACTCAGTTTGGTTAGGTCGAGATTTTAGAGGGAAGTTAACGATTTTACGCATGGAAAATCTGTTTTTGTAGGAAGGAATGCTCGGGTCTGGGGAACACTTGCCATACCCGCTCCGCAACTAAGTAGGACGGCACGACTCACCGAACGCACCGATATGTGTAAGAACACCCCACTCCGCGTGGTAGGACCGCGAAATTCTGCCCGATTTTTGGATAGAAAAGGTAGGCCGCGACGCAAACCCGTCACGACCATCCTCACGAGTGAGGACCACAAAGTGTAAAGTAGTAAGAAAGTGAAATATTACTTTACCAGTGTTCGTTGTAAACAAGTACACAGGTAAACTGCAGTAACAAAAATTTTATCAGCTACCAGCGTTCATTTTCGCTGGCTAAGTTAGCTGATAAAATTGAGAGAAAACTTTGAAAATTCGGAACTAAAGGTTGCGCCTCCGGCCCATAATTCCAGAACCGTTGAGAATTCGAGAATTAAGGATATTTCTTAAGAAGATTCAACATTTCTAATAGAAGATTTTACGGCCTTTAAAATGAGACCGGTTCCGTGGATATCCGATCAGGATCTGCGGATTTATAAGAAAATAACTATGAAAATGTAGCATTTAAATCACATAACATCAGATAATTTAACGAATAATTATCACAAAGATATATATATATGTATATATATCAGGGAGTAACCGGAATTCCGGTTCCGGTTCCGGCGAAAATCGTGTTCCGGTTCCGGCAAAGAGCAAAAACCATACCGGAACCGGAATTCCGGTTTAAAAATTTTGTTTGAAATTTTCCACGTTTTTGGCTTTATCTTGTAATCCAAACATATGTAATATATATTATACAATGATCAAGCTCCAATACAACCAAGCAAAAGAAAAGATTAACTAACCAATTTGCCATGTAAAACGTAAGTAGGGCACATAATTTGAGCAGGAATTTTTCATAATAACCTATAGGAGTTTGTTAAATCAAAGCCAGGTCGATGCGTGTAGCAGCTATTTTACACATCCAGAAGTCTGTGGGATACGTTTGAATTAAACCGGTCCAAATCGGTAACAGAGTATGGCTTACGCAGAAGTACTTAGGGTATGCTTGGCGCGCTTGTAAACTTGGTAAATCAGTCTAAATTGAAGTAAACTAACGTTATCTGCAACGCAGCTAGAAACTGCTTTCTTGGCAATGAACAGTATTTATTGAAACTGTGCGAGCAGTATCGCAGTGTGTCTCATTTATAGCATTCTGATTAGAAAGTTATCATCATTATGATCTAACTGACGGGCACTGTTTGTCCAACGCTAGCCTAAACAGTGTCTCTGACCAGTGATCAGAAAATTACCTTCTATCTATTATTTTCTCTTAGAATCATATAAACCAATAATTTTAAGTTTCCTACAGAACATACAACAAACGTATGTGTAGTAAAGGGAGGCGACTGCAGACAGAGCGAATGTGTGTATTCTACGCTCCAAGCTTTGTAAGCATATTCGATTTGACGCAGTATATGCAATGGTGTATAGTGTAAGGCATTTTTGCTCTGGGTGACCAAAAATCGACATATTTGATCGATAAACATTATTAGCTTCATCAGTGTCTTTAAAGTTTCAGAAGGGCAATAATACCATCGCAAAACCTTTAGTTTAATGTAAAAGATATTTTTAATGCATTTTAAATCCACTATACCTTCATTTCTTCCATCATCTGTTTTACTATATATAAATTTCGAAGACCAGGTTCCGGTTCCGGTTCCGGATCCGGTATAAATGGACGGTTCCGGTTGCTGGTTCCGGTAAATTTTGGTTCCGGTTATTCCCTGATATATATATATAGAACCACTGGATTCCTTGAAACGGAGGCTTTTATTTGAACCCGAACCGGACCCGCTGTGCCCACTTTTCGGTACCCTTTCCAGTGAAAGACGCAGGAATCATGTCCCGATAGGCGTGTAACCCCTCATTAGATTCCCCTCGTCAAATCCGACACGAACATATATCTAGTCCCACAAAACTGTAACCCGGACCAGCGGAAGCCGCATGAAACACTCCAATCTTTTATAAAATTATCGACGGGCTCGTCCACAAATGGACCTGTTACATGTCAAATTGCTCGGACGGACACACTGAGTCTGAATCCGAGGCCCTTTTGACACTTTAGCCTTCACCGAGAGTGACCTCTAACCCCTAACCTTCACCTCTAACGCCAATCCCAAGTATATAAGTATATATGTTAATATATATAAGTTTATACGAAATACAAAAATTTATATATATTCAACTAAAACATTGATATCAAGTTTATATAAATTTTATACTAAATTGGTCGCTGGATGTGGATGCCCAGCGTTTCTGTTTATTAATCTCTATCAACACCGGGTTAAATTTGGTCAAACTATGTATTAAGCAAACAATCTTAAATTATAAGTTTCAATAAAGTTTATACGAGATTTATATAAAATTTGAAGGTTATATCAAGTCGTCCGAGAAGTTTCTTATCAGCAGCGGTTCAATATAAATTTTATATTTAAAGTATAATATAAAACAGCCGCTTAATACTAGCAGAACCACCGAATTTAAATGCTTTAAGCAAATAGAGTTGACCTTCAAGTTAATATGAAATTTATATTAAAAGCTAGTAGTTTAGTATTAATCAAATATAAAAGTTGGCGAGCTTACTATATAAATTAAATTTGAAATTTTGAATTATACAGTATATAATATAAAAGCCGTAGTAAGGATAGGCTTTTAGTTTACCTGTAAAATAGCGGTCACCTGGAGACAGAGAATAAACTAATGGACGCACTGTGGATTCCACAGAGAATCATCAATGTTATGTTTATAGTTTAAACAACTATGTTTCTAGAAACTTCTTATCAATTTTTAAAAGTTTTATATAAAATGCTCGTAAATCAAATTCATTATATAGAAAATAGAGATTAAAACGGTCCAAAATTGGACGAAACTGAAGCTGATAACAAAGTTTGCTTTAAATCTTAGAATTCGGGGTCAAATCGTCCGAAAAGTGCTGACAAAGCACTTTTAGCAAAAATTTATAAAATTTTAACGACCCAATAAATCAAATTTAATTGCTAACATTAAAGTATTTAAGCGGAATTGCTCTAGCTATCGAGCGGTCAGTCTGACTTCGGCAGCGCAGAGTACGGTCGGTTTGTAGATCGGCTCTGCTGCTCTTTAATTCTTATGGTTTTACTCTACTGAGTATTTCTTGTTCATTGGCTTTTTGTTTTGGTTTTGCGAGTGGATGAAGGAGCGATGGACGTCGACCTATCGGACTCGAATATGTAAGTGTGGACAGGGAGGCGGAGTAGAGCAAATAAATATTTTTATGATAGGTTAGAGAGACCCGAAGCTGGGTAGATAGACCGTAGGATTGAATACTGTTTCGATGAACACTAGCGTATAACACTTAGCCTCCACTGTCCATACTTTTGTTTAATGATAGTCTTGCGAGTCCTAGCTCGCCCCGCAGATCCGTAGCCATGAATAGACCACCCTCATAATTTTATTAAATAGATGAAGTCATGCTGAACCTCCCTCGGTCGTTGAGTTAAGGCACAAATAAACGCGTCACTCGCGTAGTGATCTATTTTACATGTTTCCCTGAGTCGAGATACGACTTCTGAGCCGACCGAGGTTAAATAAAAATATTTCTCCGAATGAGTACCTGGAATAGAACATTGTAGCATCCTTGGCCATGCTTTATTTTTGAGTTTTGATAGGTGATTCTATTCGCGATTTCCTTAGGCAAGAAATTGAATGAGCGCCGAGCGCTCGTACACACGCATTGTTGGAGGCCGAGAAACAAGATTACTCGTTCCATGACAGGATTTCTTTTAGGATTGTTATCGAGATTTTATTCGGATATTAGTAGTAATGTACACTTTTAAATGAAGCCTAGAATTTAAATTAACCCGTAAACGGATTTGCTAATTTAATACCCTGGGAGTGAGATAGCTCACCCTAAGAGAAAATTCAATATTTCTCAAGAACTACTCCAGGAATTTGGCTGAAATTTTACGCGGACCTCCGTATGAATCCCCGCTGTTGATATCAAGCCGGAAAAACAAACCTGACGACCTGAAGGGGTTCGCCCCCACCGAAAACGTAGATTCGAAATATTTTAAGATTCTCTCCAAGAACCTTGTTGAAACTCGCCATTTCTTCTTAGGAGTGTCCTCCACCCGATACGACCTTAAAACTTGTCAATATCGCGTCGGAATGATAAACCGGACGGCCCGACAGGGGCCCGCCCCTTCCAAAAACTTCAATTGTTAATAACTCAAAATTGCTTCAGGGAATTTTGATGATTTTTACTCTGCAAATACAGGCCCGTTAGGCCTTCCATTTGCGCTATTAAGTACGGAAAAGCCCGTTCAAAAATTATTAAAAATATGGATCCGAGCAGCGCAAAAGCCGCTCAGGTTCTACATAAATTTCATAGAATTTCTTGCCGTATGTAGGTCTGCATAGAGTTTCATAAGTAGGTTTTGGTCTTGCTTTTGCACAGATTTTCTCAACTTTTCAGCTTTAGCTTTCAGTATTTCTCTCTCTTTCTCTGAGTATAGTCATCAATGCAGCATGAAAGCCGTCGTAGTCTCTAAACTCCGATATACTTCCGCTGCAATGAAAATATCAGCTTTACCAGAGTTGATATTGATGTTGCAAATGGCAGTTTTTGTGCATAAAAGTTGTCGTTATCGCTAGACGCGATATCGGGTCTATCGGGTCCCGGCCGGACGGACCAATTTTTGTGAGGACCGTTTACCCGGTCCTAATAAAATGAAAATCTAGGTCGAACCCAGTCGAGCAAAATTTCACGGAGAAAGGCTGGCCAATTATTAAGAAACTCCAAATTATAGGTTTGCCCCTCTATTTTGATGGATGCGGTCAAGGTTCCTTATTCGAACCGAGCCAATTGAATGGCCTAGGAAATGAACCGTGTCGAAATTAATAGCAAAGCGTTATTACCATGGTATTGACCAACAGATCCGACGTTTTCAGACGTCTTTGATAAGTAGGAACGGCGCAAACTTAGAATATCAAATTTCACAACAAATAGAGCTCTGTTCGACAGCCATTTTGAGGTCGAAGCACAGGTTTATATAGTTTTAGGATAGCGCCGATGACCTACAAGGCATCACTACTTATAGGTTTATGCCCAAATAACTTGTTATTGAACTGAATACAAATTTAACCCCTGTCACTGTGTCCTAAAGTTGACATAAAATTTGCACGATTGTAACGCATAGCCACTTAATTCATATAAATTAATCGGACACACAGGATTTACTTGTTGTATCAAAGATTAGGGACCTGCACGAGTGCGTCCCATGTCCCGTACTCGCCCCATCGCATCGAGGCGATAAAGAGCGATTTACTAAGATAGCGTAAGGAATTCTCTCTCTGGATACCGAGTGAGAAGCGCAAATAACTGAGAAATTACGTAGATACCCAAACTATACATTTTAACCCGATCGAGTTTGAGGAAATTGGGAATAGCCCCAAAGCGGTTCATTGCTTCGGCAGTGCCCTACTCGCGCACTCAAGCGTAGCGTTACTTGTTCGGACTAGAAATCAAGCAAGCATTTATTTCTCAAGATTAAGAATTTAAACATAGGACTCATCAGGAAATTTACCAAACTTTTGTCAACCAGTCTATAGCCCTTCCGCATTGAGTAGTTAGTCATTACGATTCTTTGGTCATAGCTGAACCATAAAATTTATACATAACATACTTGAGAACACATTGACCCACACGAAATTAATCAAACTCCTTACAAATATCGAGTTATGTCTGCACGACAGTTTTAAGTAATGAAAATTGAAGGCTTAGGCAATAACCAAGACAAATATTCCCCGTCCCAGTCGTATTATTTAGGGATTCTTCTCTTTATTACTTGTGGCGTACCGTAACTTGGCAAAAGCGTAGAGTGTTGTCCCGCTGAGCTCAGCGTAGATGATGGTCATAAATGGACCCCACTTTAGGCTTAAAACCGACGATTTAGTACTTTTCCCTTGATCGAGTCGACCCCTCGATTGAACCGGATACACCTATTTCATGCCATCTGGCAAAATCGGACGCCCCTGATTCCGAACCACGGTTGGTACACCTGGCTAAGTTTTCAGCGAATAAAATTCTAGTTATTGGCATACCTTTATAGCAGCGGCACTGAAAAACGCTTTGGTACTTTTTAATACAAAGTTAATAGGTTACGGGTGCAAACGCAAAACATAGTTATAATGGCCACACTGCTAAGGAAACAAACCCGTGTGGCAATAACCACTGTAGGTGACCCAATGATGGTCCGGAAAATGTCATTTTTTTCTACGAATAGTCTCCGAAAACTTTCTATAAGATTTAACGTGTTCAATACATATTTGTTTGACAGCCACCCTTATGTATACGACCATACATAAGCTGAAGCAAGATGCAAATAGAAATTAGGAATACACTCATTCAAAATGTTAATGTATTTACACAATAAAAAGCATCAACCACTGTTTGACCGTTTGTTTTAGTGAATTATTGGATAAGGTTTATAACCCTTAAAATTTTCTGTGAGCCATTCGAATATTCGTAACAAAGCATTGTACTCCCGCTTGTTATGTCAGACTGACATTCTACCTAAGTTAGTGACCTAAAATTTGACTGAATAGTGACAGGTTGCGGCAATACATTCGAAATAGCCTTATTTACTAAAATGAATTTATTTCGAGTTACTTGCAAAAAAATTGTAAGTGGCACTTTAGAAGAGTCAGACACGTAAAACCGAATTATTGGCAATCATAAAGGTCGCTAGCCCAATTTTAGGGTATAGAAACCTGGCCTCTCCACAGAGCCCCCCCAGGATTTAGTCTGCTTGCCCAGGTCATATCCCATAATTTTGGCTTACCACTGGTCAGGTTCTCAGCAACCTCAGGTATTTTAAGATAACACCAAAAATGATTATCTTGATAAAACGGTGTTATAACAATCTGAACGTTACTACTTATATTTCGACTGTTCATGGCAAAATAATAAGTAAAGTAAAGCACGGCATGTAGAAATACGTAGTCTCAGAAGTATTTAAACTAGTTACTCTATCGAGATTGTAAAGCATAGTGAAGCATACAAAACTAGCACCGGCAATAACTTTCCCATGCCCGAAAACACGCAAGTGCAAGCTATCAGCGTCCCAGAACGTGACAATAAAATTAGGAATTTTGGGCCGAGGAACAAGGGGGGGCACGATATCCCCGTAATCATAAAACTATGGGTCACAGAGCAAAACCAACACCGCAAATTAGTTTCCCATGCCCGAAAACCCTCGGTGAAACTTTTCAGCCGCCCAGGACGACAGAACAATAATGTTCGAATTTTGGGTAGAGGACCCAAGAGGGTGCCATACCTCAAACCCCAGGACCAGGGCCTTAATCGAAAACAAAAAAACTGGAATCGACATTTGTCATTTTACTGTGAAATAAAACCAACCAGAGAAAAAAAATTCGAAGGTTAAGTTAAAAATAACCTTGCTTCCGTGAAGAGTACTAAAATGAGGTTAAAATATCTTCATTTTGACCTCTGACCCCGAACCATGGGGGCGCCATACACCTGTTCCCATGGAACATGTCACAGAGAAAACCAACACCGGCAATGAGTTTTCCATGCCAGAAAACCCCCAAGTGAAACTTTTCAGTCGCCCAGGACGTCAGAACATATTTTCCAATTCTAGGTCCGGGAACAATGGGGGCGCCGTACCTCAAACCCCATAACTCCACAAACGGCGCCTTAATCGAAACACGAAGAAAAAGAATCGACATTTATCATTTCACTATGAAATAAAATCAACCAGAGAAATAAATTCGAAAGTTAAGATAAAAATATCCTTGCTTCCGCGAAGGGTACTAAAATGGGGTAAAAAAACCCTCGCTTTGATCTCTGATCTCGAAAAGAGACCTAAAATCATTGGATGCAATGTATATTTGCCAGTTCGAATGAGGCCAAGGTCATGAAAATCGGTCAAGTCGTTCCCAAGCTATGGCCGATCACACACACATAATTTGATTCCAGCCACGCAACACACAATCTCCACTACGTTACACTCCGCCCTGCAACATACAATCTCCACTACGTTGCACTAAGCCATGCTGGGAAAAATTGCCCAGGTATTTCTGGTTCCCCAGGTTGGAGCTAGGAGGCCCCAGCTCCAACTCCAAGTAAATTCTCGCCCTGTGGAGAAGCCAGGAAACGCACGTGCCACGTGGGTACTCAAAACAGTGCTTACAAAATATCTAGAGTGCCAAATTTGACCAAACTTACTTTTTAACGGATACGAATCGCACTGTGGGTGATCCGGATACGAAAAACCGTATTTTTAAGTCCCCGGAAAGGATTACCTCAATTTTAGGGGTATAAGAAAGTACGTAGGTACTCAAAATAGTGATCACAAAATCCCTACAATGCCCAATTTGACTAAGGTTATATACATTTTACCGGTCCTAATCGCAATTAGGGCGATCCAAACATTTCAGAGCAAATTTTTGACCACCCATAAAAGTTGTTAGATCAACTTTAGGGGTATGGAATAAAGGGCAGGTACTCAACATAATGTTGACAGTCACTAGAGTCCCCAATTTAAATAAACGTTTACGTTTTAGCAGACATAACTGGAAATTTGGGCTACCCAGACACATAAAACCAATTTTATGCCCCATAAAAGGTCATTGGCGCAAAGTTACTACAATGCCAAAGTTGAAGAAAAACAACCCGTGGAGCCGCCACTAGTTCACTGTAGCGGGGACGGACCAGCTTTGCACTGTCCGGCATATCAGGAGGCGAAGGGGGTAAGCGGTGTTGCCCTCCAAGTCGTACCGATCCGCTAACGGACCCTCGAAATACTCGGCCTCCTACGTATCTCAAGGGAAACCGCCGCCTGGTCCCTTCCACGGTGGCGGCGCCCATAATAACAACCCTTGCTAAATATCCATAATTTCAGTCAGTCGTTAAAATTACGAATATTTTATGAACGGTGATAATATTTTATGGTCTCACAATTAAAGTACCCGCCACATGAACGGTGTAGAATCGGCAGGTATTATCAGTCACCCGGTTCTGAACAGGTAAACTTTTGTTCGATTGGAGAAGCCACTATATAGCATCTTGTCGGGAAGCCAGTCGAACCAGGGTTAGTAGCTTCTATCGAAGAAAACACAAATGCATCTAGTGTCCGTAATTTCATGATTATTGCCAAAAAAGTTTTGTGCAAACTACATAGCCTTTTTTTACAAAACTTGCCTGTAAAGTTGTTGACGTTTCCTTAAGTCAGAAGATATTTTAGCTCAAAGAAAAAATTGTTAATAGTTACCGAAATAACAACATCGAGGTCAAGAAATGTGATGTGCCAATAACCACATTTATAGCAATGAAAAACGCAAAGTATATAAAGTCAAATTTTAACGATTTTGCGCACGGTACGAAGAAATTTTCAAAAGGCCGATAAATGGGAAAGACAAGATGTTTGATTACAAGTATACTACTAAATCATAAATCTGCTCTCGATAACAAAAAATAAAACTGAAATGTATTGAAAATGAAAATCTAATTGTGAAAAAATTAATATATGTTGAGGGAAAATGCATACAATATATATTATGAATTTTGGAATTTCAACGGAATATAGCTCAATTCAATGTGCCAAGTTCACATAAATTAACATCAGGCGACTAAAGCCACATTTGGTAAAATCAAGACCACAAACCATTTTCAAAAAGATCATAGGTAATCAACCTTTCGCCATTGCAGTCTCAAACCACACCTTTATGGTTTGAAAATGGCAAAAGTATCAATTTAAGGTTATAACATAAGCCATCACTATCGACCCTGACACGGCAAAAATAGCAAGCGTTTTATTCATTTGTAACCATGCTTCTTCTTCATAATGCATTTACCTCTTTGCATGTTTGTAAAACGATTTTCAATTATCTTGCACATATCCACAATATACGAATAATCGTTGATCATAACTTGGTGCGCACATTTGTCGTCGCTATATCTGAAAATATACGTAGTAAATAAAAAATTAGCGCTACTTATAATAACTACCATAATATTGTTACTTAATACCAAAACAAGGATGGCACATCTGAGTATATATATACCAAACGTAATTATTTACGATGGTTTACCGTAGGTACAGTACCCGCCAAAAATGACTGTTGCCCGCTCGCGACTCACTCGAAATAAATCGTACTAAAAATAGAAATTACTATTAATTTGAGTAATTTCTACATCTCGAGTTTTGCTTGCGGCTCGCAAGAAATGCGACGGTCTGGCGATACTATATATCAAGTGCAGTGACATATATAGGTGAAAATTTGTTGTTCTGGGTGGAGATATTGACTGGATGCCTATCATATAGTGATCATAGATCGTTGAGATTGAAACTTTGGGCCCTAACAGCCCCGGTTTGAGTTATTTTTGCGTTTTGACACAATAGGGTTAGTGGCGTTGGGTGCCTATAGTGATAAAAGATCGTAAAAATATTGTGTTATTTGTGCCTTAACCCTTTAATGCCCAAAGCTTAAATACAGGAGATATTGGCGCAAACAAAGTCTTATATGATCCAAAATGAACAACTAAAACAGCAGTTTTAACCAGCATCACTTCTATTTCGCTTGGGAAGCAGGGCCTGTTTGTTTACTACAGTAAACATTGGACAACCGGACATGTTTACCTCGGTAAACATCTGAAACGTAAAACAAAACCATTATTGATGCAAGTACACACAATCATATCCTATAAATTTAATTGCAACAAACCATTGCTTACATGTTAGTTTCTCGCCACGCTGTTGCGAAAATTTTTGTCGTTTGTGTCCATTTAAATCATAACGCCTGGATGTGCAACGCGATACGTCATCGAATGCTGTAACAATGTTCCGCATTAACCCGCCGTTCACCACCGCTCGTTTGTGGCCATTGAAATCATAAAGCCTGGATATGCAACGCGATACGGCATCGAACGTTGTAACAGTGTTCCACATAAACCCGCCGTACACCATTATTTCCAACAACAGTCCATAATTTGAACAGAAAAATATATACATACAGTCTTTCTGCCGTGCCTAGTTCTACACTCTTTCCTCGGCCATTAGCAAATCATAGTCTATAAATGTATCTATATAGATGCGAGGGAATTACATATTACTGAGATTCGTGCCACTGCTTAAAGCAGTTGCGAGAATTTTTTGACGATACCACGAAACAAAGGTGTACTTGACATTTTGTGCAAATTACTTTTGTTAAACTGTGACAAATTTTGCATCGTTTGCCCTTGTCGCTTTTCTTTGGAGCTGTTGGTTTAGCTTCTATGTCAATCATATGATCCATTCCATCAAAACGAACATCATTAGACACAGAAATAGCAGTTTCCCGTTCTCCCGGAGTAGACTGAATATCCAAATTCTGAGGTCGCTGTAATGCAATGCCCGTTTGGGGGTCAGCATAAAAATTTGCACCTGACAAAAGTGCGGTAACAACACGTAGTTTGAAACTAAACTGATCCATTTTTGGCACACGCTGTCTATAAAGCAACCATGAATTAATAAGAGTAAGATCGAGGATACGGTAAAAAATTCTGTGGTACCGCTTCCGTGTTCGGAAATCAATTGGATGTGCTGCAGCGAGAGAATCAGTTTTATCAACACCACCCATAAAACGGTTGTATTCAGAAATGATAAAAGGACGATCAACCTCTATTTCTTCTTTTCCGGAGCGCAGTTTTGCTTTTTCTATTGGGTTTATGGCTGCATAATGTGAAGCAACAAGCACTCTTCTATTGTCCATCCAAGCGCATACCACTGCTTTACTGTCCTTATCGTACATATAATCATAGCAACCGCGAGGCCCCTTCTTCATTTCTTTCTCAGATTCTATTGGGCAATTATCCATCCGATTTGCTCTAAGAGTGCAAACGCAATTTATGCCAAGCTTGCCCAGTGCTTTCACGAGCGACAGCGAACCAAAATAGTTATCGAAATATAGTTTTATACCTTGCGGCAAATTCTGGGCAAGGTTAAGGACAACTTGTCCACTAACACCGCAAGCTTCTACTTCTTCAACCTTAAGTTCCAGTTTGTTTGCAAGTTGTTGAGCAAACGTATCACCAGCTACGCTGGTCTCCGCTGTTGTACCAGCGAACTGATTGCTCGATCGCGCACGGCGAGTTTTTGTCCGCCGTGGTTGTTTTGACCCTGAATATACATCGAATTGATACGTGTACCCGGAGTGACCCGAGCGTGTCCACAATTTGTAGCCCCACTTCTGTGGCTTCTGCGGCATATACTGTTTAAGCCCGTCAGGAGCACGTCCTTTAAACTTAACCATCTGCTCATCAACTGCTTGCATTTGCTCGGGTTCATTGGAATCGGTGCACCTCTGATTTATTTGATCCAGAAGTGGACGAACTCTATACAACTTGTCGTAGTCAATAGAACCTCTCTTCGGCATTACCATAATATCGTTAAAATGCAATATACGAAGCAGTTGATCAAAACGGGTTCTCGTGAAAGCATCGCAGATAACTTGCTGTCGCGTACCCACCTGCCAGTACCGCCTTTTGTTGCTTATTCTTACTAAGCCCATGTAAAATAAGCATCCGATCAGTTTGTAAAATTCCGGCAATGTCATAGGTTGAGTATTGAGGTAGTAGCGCTTTTTTGCAGTTAGCCGCGCCCTTTTAGTAGACGTTGGAGTACATGACGAAGTTGTTCGTTGTGACCTTTCTATAGACTGACGATAAGCTAGGTACAAATTAGACTGTTCAACGCAATATTCTGCAATGTAAGGAGTGAAAAATCGTCGAAAGAATTGTACTGCAGTGGCATCGCGTGGCATTACCTGCTCGCCAGTGAACCCATCGAAATCGTCTGCATCATTTTCGGCTGTTGCACCAAACGAATCCGGTATTTTTCGTGTCCATCTACTGTTATCAAGTGGCTCATCATCAGAGTACGTCGAATCTGTATCGTTATCTAAACTGGACGATTCTGAGTCACTACTGCCTCCGACATAATTGGAATCGCTACTGCTACTGTTATCACTACTATTACTCGGATCATATTCACTTTCAGAGCCATCACTTTTCGTTCGGTTATTATTGTTATTTGAATTGCTAGTAACGTTAAATTTAGCACTCATTTTAACGCATACAGTGACCTGAAACTAGTAAATGCACAATTAGTTTACTGTTTACCACAGTAAACATCTCAAGTTGAGAGACGTATACTGTGGTAAACACACATATTTACAATTCTCTAAGATACCTAACTAACGAGAACTAGTCAAATATAGTATCAATGTTTCCGGTGGTAAACATGGAATTTTTCAGCAAAGTGAAATTTATTAATTTTCTTTATTCTTGGATAGTGGTCCGAAAGATGAAAATTATTGCATAACTTCTAGTAGCTGCTACATTAACCAGCGCTATTTTAGCGCTATAACAGTAATTCCGTTCAATAAAAATATTTTCACAAGAGAATAGTACAGAGAATCGGACGAAGTCTGTAATATGCACTAAAGTTGCAAATTCAGAACTACACAGTTGTGGTTTGTATGTTTACTGCAGTATACAATGGGCGTTTAAGGGTTAAACGTGTCATTTCGAGCCAATTTGCTGTCATGAGACCAAATTTATTTATTTATGTATCATATGACCCGTAGAGTAATAAAATAACGGTGAAAAAATGGTTGTTTTGTGTGGGTGTGCTGATTTTGGCTGTATATATAGTGATTCAATTTCGTCAAATTCCGATTTTGGGTGAATCATTTTGGTATTATGGCACCATCAATATTTAAAAATGGCTGTTCTCTGTGTGTATAATCACTCCGTTGTGGATATATATAGTATATATATATATGTTGTAAAGGCATGAAATATATGATAAAATACAATTATTAGAAGACCACCAAGATGACATGGGGGCGTGGTTTTCCTCAGCTAATCTGGGAGAGAAGTACACTCCCTAGGTATTGCCGTTTCTCCGAGCTAAAACAAACGTGTTATCGAGCGATCGGAATAGCTATATATAATGACATTAAAATAAATTTGCGAGAGCATATTGATATTAGGTACATCGTTAGTGCGATGTCTGCCAAGAAATATTCAGAATTGTCCCCGATAGAAGTGTTGGCTTTTGTGCTACCAGTAACAAGGATAATTTAACGAGGGTTATTTTGCAAATTAGCGACTTAATTAGCAAAAGCAATAAATAAAATAACTCAACGGTACAATCTGACAATATAGAAAGATGTACATCAACGAGGTCAGTGTCTAATCAGTGAACACACTAGTTTGGAACACTGTGCGCATCGCCTGGCCTGTCCACAGTGGAGGGACCCCCAACTTTCCAAATCCCCATATTCGTAAGATTTTCCTCCATGTCCGTCCGCCCACTCGGCCGATCTCCAGTGTTCAACTAATTCCAAAAATTTTTATGTCTGAAAATTTATGTTTTTATTTGCAAATTGTTTTTAAACATTAGTTATATACCACTATTTACATATAATGCTAAAATATAGTCTTTTAGCTTGAAAATACATTACCGGTAGTAAAACTGCGTGGAAAAATGGAATATTTAGTATTTTTAAGCAAACTTTATCCCCCACTTTTAATTTACCCCGAGAATGAACATGGGGGCCCCGAAGTATCTCCCACCCCACTTTTCGGAGGGCTGTGGACAGACCAGATCGCTGATCAATAAATTACTAACTTTCTAAAGAAATCCATCAAACGAATCAGAAGTTTTCTGCAGTCTTCGGATGGCATTTCGACAAGGTTTTATAAAGATTTATTTACAGACGTTCTTGAAAATTATTGTGTTATTTTTAAAATACCTGCTTTGTTTAGAGAAATCAATATAAATACGTAATAAGCGCGACAAGTGGCGAAATTCCAACTACTGTAGAGGCTCTTTGAAAATATTTGTTTTTATTACCTAAAGCTGTATTGTCTATAAAAACGGGAATCAAAAATTTAGGCCTAAAAGAAGGGTTGTTGGGGCTCAGCTTGGCATGTGTGAAAACGAAACTGTACCGGAAAGGCAGACGTTGAAATTAAAATTAGCAGATTTGCAAGTTCTATAACATATATCCTTAAAAATAAAGCTTTTAAGCCAGAATAGGTCATGATATAGTGCCTGGAATATAAGTCTCAAATCAGCCCCTGTTCGTGTCAAGATAAAAAGTTTAAGACATCATCGACATCGATCAGACCAGTCGTTGTTTATGATTGTCACCGAATTTATCGCAATTAAATATTGTAAGGACAAACTAACAACACGGTATGTCTGAATAATTAAATACAAGAACCGCAACCTACGGTAGTAAGGAATACAACTAGTGAGGAATAACTAGTAAGGAATACAAAAATACCGTCTACACTTATGGAGAAGAAACCCATGAAATGGGAAATAGTAGTATGTTAGGTAAAGGTGCTTACATAATCGGCTGGCTGAAACAGGCTTGCTAGAGAAAATCCTCTGCCATGAATAATGAAACACTGAACTATTGCTATACTACGAAAATGCGACACAGCAATGATTTTCGCATTCTGGAGACGTCACTGGCCTGCCATAAAAAATCCGGGGTTCCGACAAGCTTCTGACAATAGTGGGAGCGTGGTCTCGGGCAAATATATATAATATATATTATATATTAGTTCGTGATGGCCAAGAAACCACGATATCCGGATATCATCCGCGGCGCCGGTATATAGGATATCCTGACATTACGTCGAGTGCGCAGCTGCAAAATTTTATGTACTTGTTGAGAAGCCACAAACAATTGAGTTGAGGATCCCGAGAATACACTGTTTACAAATATGACTTGACAAATTTTCATATGACCTTTTGATAAGACATTTTGTCGCTGGATCTACATAATGTTGCTTTACGCGGCCAATTTCAGTATTTCGCTTAGGCTAACGAGACGAAGGTACATCAGGTCACCGTCCCAGCTTAACCTTTAGCTGAAACCCCAAAATATTTCCACTTCTATCTTCGTTTTTTTCGTCTTTTCACCGTAAGGCAATATGATACGGTAATACTATTAGCGTAATAAATTACAAAAAGTGAGAGTAGCAATAATCAAAGTAATTTATATCTTATTTATGTATGCATGTATTTCAACCAGATATTTAACAAATTTATACTAAGTATCACGTTTTAGATATTTTATGTCAAATCAACCTATAAAAATCTAGCTAGCAAAGAAACTTAACTAATCAATAAATAATATCAAGTGATAAGCTAATTAACTAATTAGCACATATGGAACCATACAGCTTTAAAAGTCATATATTCATGAACACCGAGATCGAAAGCCCCCTAGAGCAAAAATCAGCAATTTAAGGTCACCTTAAAATTTGTGTAAAATTCCGTAACTAATTAGCTAATTAGCATATATACAAGGCCAAGTTTTAGACCTTCAGAAATGTCATATTCGTGATCAGCGACATAGCAAGCACCGTTGTGCAAGTTTTTTTCATTTCTGAGCATTTTGAAAATTTTCAAAATTTAGCTAATTAATGTATACATAATTAGTTAGTAATTAGATAATTAAAGTAACTAATTAGGATGTTAATATCGTCGAATAGTAATAAACACCATATTCATAATCAGCGCGGCGAGATGTAATTTACGCACCAAAATAATAGCTTTACATATACAAATTGCTCATTGAAAAATAAGCAATTTACTCACGGGTTAACCCCACAACTACACTCCATGGGGATGCTTACTCGACAGTGGACTGATATTTTGAACGATATCGCTCATAGTAATGTAAGTGATGTAGCTCATAGTGTGCGGTTAGGGTTCGGTAATTGGTGATAGTTGCGCTGAACGCAGGGCGTCTGTGACTCAGCCTCTCTGCGTGCACTAGATCTGATGATCGGTTTGAACGCACGACGTCTGAAGTACCAGCCGTCGGCGTTCACTATTTCTCATTTCAAGCCAATTGAACGCAAAGCGTCAGCGGTTAACAGCAGCTTACGTTCAAGTCTTGAGCAAGTTGCGTGAACGCTAGTCGTCTGAGGAACCAGACACAATCGTTCAACTAGACGACAATATAGCAGCGAGCTTAAGCACGTAGCGAACACGATCACCTATCACCCTTTATTGAGGTACAACACAGAACGCAATTATTTCAATCAAACTGAAGTTACGAGCATAGTGGCAAGGCTCAGCAGCATAATAATAAAAATCAGAATCAGCGAGCACAATTTATAGCGCAACTACTACATCGCGACCTTTGAAAATAATACAACAAAATTACTGCATGGAACATCTTGCACAGCTATTAACGTACCATTAACGTACCATTCTTCCTCCAACATGGTACTAGAGAAGCTCATCGTAGATATGAATTTGTCGTTCAGCATTTCGTTCGACCGTGAGCACCATGTTTCGGAGGAGGATTTTAGCCTCGCATGAGCGAGGCCAGATGTTGATTAAAAACAAATTATAACACTAATTAGTCAGGTAAGCAGTTGCACGCATGCAACCTCTGTTTGAATGACGACACCGTGGGCGAGCCCACTACGTTAGCAGGCAGGCTATTCCATAACCGTACAATTCGGTAGGGAAAAAAGTTTTTGCGGATATCCAACCTTGGAGTGTCAAGCGTCTGCAGTTTGAGTGGGTGGCCTCGGGAATCTGGACGACCAGGTTTGAAGTATTTGGAAACGTCGAGATCAACAGTGCCGTGTATCATACGATATACTAGAATGAGGTCATTGCGAATGCGTCGAGTGTTGAGTGACTGAATTCCAAGGTATTTGAGCCTGTTGGTGTAATTTAGATGTCTGAGGGCAGGAAGGAGTCTTGTCGCATGTTGTTGTACCTTTTCGATTACTTCGATGTCTCGTTTGGTATACGGGCACCACACAGATACGGCATATTCGACATGTGGGCGCACCAGCGAGCGGTATAGATTCAGCCAAATTCGTTTGGACCAGTGTTGAATAGTTCGACGTAGCAAGAAGATGATATTGTGAGCGCGGGCCGCTGCGATTGAACAATGGTTCGAAAATTTGAGCGTGCTGGAAACCAGCACATCGAGATCATGCTCTTCCGCCGAGATGCTTAGGCAATTTGCAGATAGGGCGTATGCCGTTTGAGGGTTGAGACTGCCGCAATGCATAACACTACATTTGCTGACATTAGCAACTAGATGCCACTTTTCGAAGTAACTTGAAATACTATCAAGATCGTGTTGAAAGTCATCGAAGCCAATGTCTGCATGAAGTTTGATAAAGCGTCTGGCAAATTTGCAGTCATCGGCATATTTAAATACGGCACAGGACGTGTGCTCGTCGATATCGTTGATGAAGAGGATGAACAACAGCGGACCCAAAACGGAGCCCTGGGGCACGCCGCTGTCAACCGATCTCCATTTTGAGACGGAACTATTGACCATGACACATTGCTGTCTTCTAATTAGATAGCTTCTAAACCATTTTACGAGAATACCGTCAACACCGTACATTGACAGCTTTACAAGCAACGCTTCATGATTAACCTTGTCAAAAGCTTTAGTAAAATCAACGTATACCACATCTAACCAGTCGTTTTTGTCAACACATTTGTTGGCAAAATTGAAAAACTCAAGTAGTAGAGTCGTTGTCGAGCGACCTTTGGTGAAGCCGTGCTGCGACCTATAGATTACATTGGTGTTGCTGAAATGTAGCAGGCGATTTTTAACCACCGTTTCCATTAATTTGCTAGTCGAAGCATTAAGGCTTATTGGCTTATAATTACTACAGCTCGCTCGGTCACCCTTGTTCTTGTATATTGGTACAATCTTGTCCAATTTCCATGCAGCTGGAAAGACGCCCGAACTGATGGAGAGATTAAACAGTCGTGTCAGATGACGGCAAGTTGCTGACTTGGTGTGGAACAGAAATTTGTTGGGCACTTCGTCGACTCCTGGAGCAGCATTTTGCTTTAGATTGCTGAGCGCTTCCCAGACCTCACGATGATCAAAAACAATCGAGTCGATCTTCACATCAGTTTTCTGAACATAGTCATCAGTTGCGAATTCACAGTTGTCAAACACAGAACAAAAATAATTGTTAAACAAGTCGCAATCTTCAGACGTAGAAGCTGAAAAAGTGCTGTCAGGCCGTCGCATTGGCCCAATCGTTGGCTTTATTCGGCTACGGCGTATGGCGTAATCATAAAAAGACTTTCTATCAAGGTCGATATTGTCAGCGAGCCTTTTTTCATATGCAATTATTGACTCATTGATATGGTAAGATGCGTTGAAAGATTTTTCTTGATATATCGTCCACGCAGCTGCAGAGTTTGTTCTTTTGAAACGTCGATGAGCATTATGCTTCTCACGCATTGCACGCCAGCACAAGCCATCGGCCCAAACTGGTTTGCGTAGCTGCGCCGCAGACCTTAGCGGAATGAAAGTGACAATACAGTGGCGGAAAATTGCGCACATATTGGCCCATATGTCGGAAACATCTTCAGTATTAAAGACCTGGGACCATTCTATCGATTCTAAATACTGACATATACGAGCCCATGGAGCCTTGGCCCAATTATAAGCCGGTTTTCTAGACACAGGTGATGACAGGCGAACAGCAGCATATTTAAACAGCGAAAACTTGACACAAAAATGGTCTGCAGACTTGAGAGGGGGAAGCGTGTCGATGTCGCTGATGGCAGTTGGTTCATTGGAAAAAACAAGGTCGAGCAGATTGGTGCCTCGTGTACATACATTTACATGCTGGGTCAAGCCAGCTGCAAGAATACCGTCCATAAACTGATCATGGCTGGGAGGCCATGAAAAACTGTCCCAATCAATGAGTGGCATGTTGAAATCACCACTTAAACAGATGATCCAGTTGTTGAGCTCACCCACAGCATCAATGAATTGTCACAGAAAGTTATCATTTTCAGCGGTGGACGACGGTGTGCGATATATACAGGCAATGAGTGTATTGATATGTAGCCCGTGGATTTCACACAAAGCAACGTCCTCGAGCGATGTTGAGCTGAGGGTGGATATGGAGCAAGGGCCAGGAGAGAGGCTGGACTTGACAAGGATCATGGACCCTCCGCCCCGCCTGCCGACACGTATACATTGAAAAACTGAGTAATTTGGGACAATCACCACGTTGTCGCCATTCAAACAGTCAGTTGCCCAAGTTTCAGTTATGCAGACAATATCAAAGTCATGAAAATTAATAAAAAACTCAAGTTCGTACAGCTTGTTCATTATAGATCTCGCATTTATCAAAACACATTTATATACAGCACCAGTCATATTATCGTTATACAATTTAACTGCACCTTTATTTGTGCGTAATTTTAAGTTTTGTGAATTGGGTGCAAAATGAGCAGACAAATTTGGGACAGAAGAGACATAACTTGCTGATAGTGATATATGTTCATGTGGCGTGGCTACTGGGGATTGTTGGGTGACGTCAGTTCTGCTTCCCGTGGGGTTCGATAGTCCCCCGGGACTGATTTGCCCTTTTTTGAGATAGTATGTCGGCGGCGGGCCCGAGCTTCATTAAAAATCTTGACTTCGATAGGGGTACGGTCGGGATTTAAATAGCAGCCATTAAAAACTGAATCGCCAGGTAATTCTCGTACAGCTTTTGCCCCAGCCAGGCCACGATTACGATCTTCTTCGTTGTTAAATACAACCTTCAAAAGCCGGGGCTTTTGGGACTTTTTTCCTAAGCGAAACAATTTAGTTATGTTACTGACGTCGCTGAGAATGTTTGCTTCAAGAAACATGCTTTTTACTTTCTCTAGATCATGTTGCTTTCTATCTTCTACCACCTCACTATTCGATTCTGCTAAGTTAACTATTATTATACTGCACAACCGTCGTTTACGCTCGTCCATTTCAGCAATTACACGTGATGCAATGCTTCCTTCATCTAGATACTCGTTCTTAGTGTTACTATCACGAATGTCAGTAGAGGCGGTAGGCGGCGGGGGTGTGCGAGGTATTTGACCCGATGCGAAGGAATCAAATTTGGCTGACAGAGATAACACAATTCTCTCGAATTTTTCTATTTTAGTTTCGAAAGAGGCAAGTCGACCCTCCAAGGTATGCAGAGTGGCGAGGTCATCGTCGATCACCACACGACAATCGGCACAAAACCACCTTACACCGCTGAGTGATTTGCTGACTTCTGTATAAAGAGCAGGACTAACCTTTGAACAACGCTTGTGGTAAACTTCCAAACACTTTCCACATGTAACGCGGTGGTCCATTTCAGCAACTTCTTTTTTGCATGATGGATCGGCGCATAAAACTTTGTTTGACATATTTTCCGAAGATCGGCGAGTTGACATCATTATGAAGACCAATCAATTATGTTATTTATTATTGTTATAATTATTAATTATAACAATTAATTATTATTGTTATAATAAATTTGGTATACATACAACCTGAATACACTCTACCTGAATACACTCTAGAAATCTTTTTCAATGATGCTAAACCCATTGAAAACTTATGAAAAACCTTAAAATATACGTGCTTTACTTCATATATCCGAATCAATATTCAGGAAAACCTATATATCGACCATTGTAGCAACCCTGCACGGAAAACATAACCAAACAAATGAAAACACAAAACATTGCGAAAATCACGTTCGTCGACCGTCACGCTCTTGAAACCCCCCAAAAAGGTTATATATATATAATGGAGGGAAGATGGACACTGGACAGCAAAACCACCGTATCCACCTTGCTGGATAACCTAATTGACTCTTGTTGTAATTAAAAAAACGCAATATAACATGAGGAATTTTGAAAAATCAATATTTCTGGCCAGTGGTGGACGAACCATGCTCGAGCGCACAGCGGCCGTGGTACAGATCTCACAAAAAAGTAGTGGTCAGCAAAGTTGTAGAACTCGATAAGTTTATTCTGGATTGTGGTTTCCGTTTTTCGACACGAAGCCTGTGTCTCTAGATAGGGACTGCGAATTATTAGTACCCGCATGTCCAGCTTTGAGAAAGAACTCTTATTTGCAATTCAGGGAATAACCGGAACCAGCAACCGGAACCGTTCATTTAAACCGGAACCGGAATCTGGTCTTCGAAATTTATATATAGTAAAACAGATGATAGAAAAAATGACGGTATAGTGGATTTAAAATGCATTAAAAATAATTTTTACATTAAACTTAATGTATTGCGATGGTATTATTGCCTTTCTGAAACTTTAAAGAGACTGAGGAAGCTAGTAATGTTTATTTATCGATCAAGTATGTCAGTTTTTGGACATTCAGAGCAAAAAATATCTTCCAATATACACCATTGCGTATACTGCGTCAAATCGAATGTGCTTGCAAACCTTGCAGCGTAGAATACACACTTTCGCTCTGTCTCCAGTCGCCTCTCTCTACTACACATACGTTTGTTGCATGTTCTTCTGTAGGAAACTTAAAATTATTGGTTTATATGATTCGAAGAGAAAATAATAGATAGAAGATAATTTTATGATCAGTGGTCAGAGACACTGTTTAGGCTAGCGTTGGACAAACAGTGCCCGTCAGTTAGATCATAATGATGATAACTTTCTAATCAGAGGTGCTATAAATGAGACACACTGTGATGCTGCTCGCACAGTTTCAATAAATACAGTTCATTGCCAAGAAAGCAGTTTCCAGCTGCGTTGCAGATAACGTTAGTTTACTTCAATTTAGACTGATTTACCAAGTTTACAAGCGCACTGGCAGGTGCTTGACGCAATTTATGTTAGCCAAGCATACATTAAGTACTTCTGCGTAAATCATACTCTATTACCGAGTTGGACCGGTTTAATTCAAACGTATCCCACAGACTTCTGGATGTGTAAAATAGCTGCTTTGTATTGGAGCTTGATCATGGTATAATATATATTACATATGTTTGGATTACAGGATGAAGCAAAAAACGTGGAAAATTTCAAACAAAATTTTTAAACCCGAATTCCGGTATGGTTATTGCCCTTTGCCGGAACCGCAACCGGAACACGATTTTCGCCGGAACCGGAATTCCGGTTACTCCCTGTTGCTAGTTTGACCCCGAAAGTTTTTGGAGCGTTCAATTAAAGGACACGTCGTAATCGCTTTTATTATCGAACAAAAAATTTTATCGAAATCCATGCAGCCGAAGACGAGGTATGAATGACAGCGACAGACATAAAAAATTTTCACAATTTTTCCCCTAGCGCACTCAGTGGAAGCTTTGTTCACTTCAACGCTCTCCGTTTCAAACAACAGTATGTGTAGCATCTCTCGACTAAAACAAACGGTGCGAAATTAGCAGCTATACGTTCAGTGCTTAATGTGTAGCGAGGTTTCCACGAAGATACATAGCGCCAGGGGTTTTTTTCGACCCTGGCAGACCGCGAAACATGCAGATCGACACATAAGGCAGTTAATAAAAGTTATTCATACATTTAAAGCATTTTAAGTTCCTTCAAACTCCCAGTGAGGCATAGCGAAACGACCATTTTCGAAACATTTTAAAACCAAAAGACCTCTATTCCTTCGTGAATTTCTTTACTGTACAAGAAGGCACGTCAACACTGTGAGCAAGAGACGTTTATAGTCACAGATATGCTTTGAACGAATCGCCACATAATTTGCGGCAGCCTCGAAAACGTTTATAATTCATCTCAAATTTAATAAATTTTAGGAACGCAGTGAAATCCAAGAAATCATGCATGATGCAAGGGTAAGGCAGGGCCCCAGGGATCACAGCACTATTCTAAAAAGGGTCTAGAGGCAGCAACCATTGAGCGAAACGTTCAAATGAATCAGTCCTTTGTTTCCAGTAACGTGAAGACCTTTATTATCACACATGGAATATCCTATAGCATTAGATTGAACATCTTAAAATCTTGCCATTATATCTTGCCATGATTTAGTTTCGTTCCAAAAATTTGCATGGAGTGCAGATTCATTCCAATAAATTACTCCATCGATTTCAGCATCATATAAAACCTTTATAACCCTAGATGCAAATAATACTGACAAATTGAAAACTACGATATAATCATGCACGGCTCAGGGGTGGTCACCAGTTGATACAGCACCACTCCAAAAGTAGTACAACTGCACCAGAAATAGGTTCAAAAGAACCACCCGCGTTTTCGTCATCCAAGAATATTGATATCTTCACAATAGTAGATGCATTTAAATACTACATTATGATTTAAAATCACGAAATCATTTATTGTTTGGGGATACAGTACCAAAATGTACATCGATCACAGATACGTTCATATGAATCATTCCATGGTTTTCAACATCCTCGAACACTTTTATAACCACAGATGCAAAATATATCTTTAGATTGAAAACCGCGAAATCATTTATTGTTCGGAGGTTTCTTGGGGATACAGTACCAAAATATACATCGATCACAGATACATTCATATGAATCATTCCATGGTTTTCAACTTTTATAACTACAGATTCAGAAATATATCTTTAGATTGAAAACCGCGAAATCATTTATTGTTCGGGGGGTTTCTTGGGGATACAGTACCAAAATGTACATCGATCACAGATACGTTCATATGAATCATTCCATGGTTTTCAACTTTTATAACTACAGATTCAGAAATATATCTTTAGATTGAAAACCGCGAAATCATGCATGAATTAAGGGAGGAGATGACAGGATATACTGTACCATTCTAAAAAGAATCAATCCATCGTTTTAAGCATCTGAAATCTTTTATAATAGGATATGCGCACAATATAGAACTAGTGTAACAATAACGAAATCATGTATGGTTCTGAATAGGGGAAGCAGAGGACACAGTACCGTTCCAAAAAGGTAGCTCGATGACAGATACATTTAAGTCAATCTTCTCATAGTTCTTGCAGCCTCGAAAATCTTTATAGTTATCGTATAATGCTTATTAATGTTTATCTTAATAATGTGGTGTTTAAAGGGTTAAAATGGGTTTTGCGGGTTCCCATGTCATTCTTATCTCCACATCGTCAAGTCTGACAAACGGTCAAAAAAGTTGTATATCTCGGCCAGTTGAACACAAACGATGTGCAACATTTTTGATATGAATTTTGCATTTCGAGATATAACTGAAAAACTATTTTCACTCAGGGACAAAAACACGGTGGCAGCCTCTTTAAACACCATACCCCAAGGGCGGTTTACATAGATAAATCCTATACCTGTTACGATCAGAGTATAGGGTATCATAAGCAAAAGCATGGGAATTTGTTACTGAGATATGTAAAAAACTGGGTGGAGGAACGGACGGACACGGTAAAATTTATTACTGGACATACCAATAAACGCTCGCTCGCTGCACAATTATAATATACAGATTTTTTATCAAATTCTCATTTTGGGGTGTTTTTACCAAGTGGAAACCAAAAAATTTTGCCAAAAGGCGATGAACAAATGGGGAGTCCAATATTTTGGCACGTGGCACCCGATTTTGAAAGGGGGCACATGAAATGCCAGGGCCCATCTCCCCAATTTAGAGAGCCCGGAAATTGTTATGTTTAAAATTTACAGTTTGAGTTCCGGCTGTTCACTGAGGTATATATTGTTGATTGGCATTATCATGAAAATTACTCATCAACAATGACTTCTGGTGGGAGATTCAATAATGAGTCAATCGAAAGCTATTTGAAGGAACATAAAATCTTAAGTTTTTCAGCTTTCAAATATTTGGACGAGGTTGAAATAACAGTTATGTTTGGTATATATCCGTATTATTAAGGCCAGTCGCGTTTAAACAAAAATATCTGTAGACGTAGTGTTGAAGCTAACATCCTGCATGAGAAATCCCGCTTACACGTTTTGGTGGAAAAGCTATATTCTCTAATATAATGTAATATCCGACAGGTTACTAGTTGTTTGTGTAATGTATATATGCCGTTCAGTTCCTTTTATAGCGTATGATGGCTGTCAAATTGATTGAACGTTTGGGAATGGACAAAAGTTCTCCTGATGGTCAGCGACTTCTTAAGTACCGTGCTCCCGCTTTTATTACTGCGGTAAGACCACAACTAGTATATCGCAAGTGAGGGTGAAATGGAGCGAGTGTGGTTTCATTTTTAAGTTAACATTTTGTTAATCATCTGTAACAGGCTATGTTTGATGTATATACCACCGTAAAACCTCTTGAACCCTGATTCCATTGAAAATCTTAAAACTTCATCGACCCTAAACCAATCGAAAACAATTGACAACGCATGAAGTATTTGTACTGGTCTCTGGACCACCAATCCATCGTATTCAGCCTACCGGAAAACCTATATAGACAATACCTGACGACCTGGACACAATCCGTAACCAAACAAAAAACAATATATTCTGGAAATCGGATTGATGGAGCCTAAACGCATTAAAAAGGCATGAAATATGCACACTGGATTCTAGATAGCCAAATCATTGTATTCAGCGTGCCGAAGCACCTTTATATGGACTATGTTTGATGCCATGTGCCAAGCTGACGAAGACCGACTATATTCTGGAAACCGGGTTCAATGATCCTAAACCTGTTGGCAACTCGGGAAAAGTCATGAAATATGTACTTTGAACACTAGATAACCAAATCATTGTATTCAGTTTTAGGAAGTACCTATATAAGACCATTCTTCGAGCCCTGCACGCAATACATAATCAGATAAGCGAAAATCGACATTTTGGAAATCGTGTTCGTCGACCAAAAACCTTTGAAACCCCAAGAAAAGTGCCAAGTGGGACTCTAGATAGCAAAACCATCGTATCCAGTGCTTTATAACCTAATGTACACTCATTGTAATGAAAAGCAAGCAATAACACGGCGAAAATTGAAAAATCGTTTTTTCTTGCGAAGGGTCGATGAACGGTATTCGGGTCCACAAAAAAGTCGAAGTTGTAGGCCTCGATCAGCAGATTCAGTTGGCGGTCTCCATTTTTCAATGCGAAATTGGTGTCGCGAGATAAGGGCTGCGAAGGACTGGTACCCCTATGGCCAGATTTGGCAAACGGATCCTTAAAACTTTTTTGTTATTTTGACCCCGAAGGTGGGGTCGGAACTGTTCGTTGTCAACTAAAGGTTACATCGTCGTCACTTTTGCTATCGAACAAAAAATTGTCGACATCCATTCATCCTAAAAACAGTTATAAGCTACAGCGACGGTGACAAAAGAGAAATTTTCACGATTTTTCCTCTAGCGCCGTCCGTCAGAATCCGCTCGTTTCGCTCGCTCCATTTCAATAATTATACTTACTGTAGTCCAACAATACTGCAATTATTCATTTATAGTATTGTTTTGAACTTTATGGCAATTTTGATTGTAATAATTTCATTTTAGTTATATCATTTTCTAACTCCGTTAGTTGAATTTTTAGCATAACAGATTCACTTGATAGGTCATATGTTCATTCAAGTGTCTTCCAAAATTTTGCTCTACACGCTGCATATATATACCTGTAATTTTAAATGCTTTTATAAACCGTAAGTATAATAATGTTAGAAAGTAATGTAAAGTAATTAATGCATAAAATTATTTTGAGGCAACATAAATTTAAGGACATTCTTATTTTGCCATAAATTTGGTTATACATTAGTGTTTGGGTTGAGCGTGGAAGGTGCTTATTTATGGGATTTCTAATTTGGAGGTTCCTCCACTGTAGATAGCCAGATCATCCCTGTAATGACAGACGTACACTGCCAGCCCATTCCTCATCGAATTGTTTTGCAAATCTGCTTGGTGTACAGCTGTTTACTCGGTTCTGATATGTTGCGCCTGGATGTATTTTTAATTTTCAATAAACCTAAAGAAAAAACTGAATTGAATATTGTGCGTAATTATTTGTTAAACTCGTTATTTTGTTTTAACTTGAAACCAGGTCTCATTAGGTTAAATTATGGGTTTCGTTGAGCACGTTACGCCGTAGCAACCACATTAGTACAGTAGTAATATTACTATGGTTACGATATTGCCGAACAGTTCATAGAACGACCCTATCTACTGTCAGCGCATGTAGATTATAGATTCATGCAATTTGTCTGATCGCCAGGTAGTTCTAGACATCGCAGCCCGATCGGTCTGGTTGCGCCCGCGTAAACCGGTTAGGTGTTTGCAGCGGGCTTAGGGCCATTAACGAGTTAGCGTGTGCTAAGAAAATGAAACAAATAATTTGCCAAAATGTCATTTCTCCTAGTGTTTGGGGTTCATATCTGTATTTTGAACTTCGTAAGATATATTGTTTGCAGTCCTCTGGTGATTTTGGTTTGCTGGTGGAACAAATTTTGATGTCTAGAATCGGTACTGAAGGTTCCAAACGGTTGTCGATTGATCAGATTAATAATCATTTGGACGCTTTGGCGAATGGACATGCAAATAAGGATAAAGGCTAGTTGTAGCGCTCTCTGATATGGTTTTCCATGTTCTGTTTATAATTATAGCTGCCGGGTTGTGATTTTAAACGTAACTTTTAGCGTTTTGTATAATTTTTTGTTTTATATCAGCATTATAGTGCCTCGGGAATATCGAGTGTGTGTAACGCAACAATAACTCGCTTCCTGAAGCTCTAAATTGTATCCCAAGCTAGATGTAACGATCATATTTAGTCTTACTCACTCATTTCTGGGGAGGGGCAGGGTGAAATATGCCTTAAATGTGGGGTGTTGGCTATACTGTACCCATCACAGTAATGTAACCTGCCTCATAAAAATTGGTTTGGCGTCCTTAATGTTCTTTACAAAATTGAGGGTAGTTTGTTGTGTTCCCCAGAAATAAAGGGTAAAGGTGTGTGACGTCTAACACTTGGGCTAACGCTAGAGTACAGGGAAATGCAATACTCTTCTTTTATGGATTTATGATTGGTCATGTGTATAGTACCAATGACCTACTTAATTTTTTATCCTGAAGTGTGGATAAAATTTCCTCGTTGATATCTAAGAGTAAATTTATAACACTTTGCAGCAAAAGCTAGTTTCTCCACGGACCATCTCGGACCGGAGGGCACAAATGGGAGGCTCCTCTTCGGAAAGGAGGGGAGCATGTAATGCGGGACAACTGTAAAAACTGAACTGTTTTAACGTTTTTGGGGCTAAAAATCAAATGTGGGGGACCCACTGTGGTAACATTTTCCTGGTGGGCCAGACTTGGAAGGTACGTGGGAGCCGAAAGGCGCCCCTCTCCGGTTTGTAAAAGCCAGAAATAGCCGCTTATATCTGTTATTTATCTTGATTCAAACAAGCGGTAACAGTCTTATTAAGAAACACACTCTCTGTAAGCGTCAGGGAGAGCCGATGATGCTGGTTTCTGATGAATAGTGACACAACCTTCAGCATTTCTGTATTCCCCGAAATGCTTGTCTCTGCGACTTTGATGCCTACCATGTTGGAGCCATCAAGTTTACCCTTCAACCATATTTCCTGAACAAAAAAATTCGGAAAATCCCATGTTCTTTGTTTACCAAATTCTGGCCTCTCCAAAGAACAAAATTTTATCCTTCCAGATCCCCAGCTCCAACCTAAGGTGTATTAGAAATACCTGCGGGATTTTCCCTCGGCTTACCAGACGGAAAACCATACTTCCATGTCAACTGGAAGTTTTATAATTGCTTTTTTGTGTTTTTCAAGCATTTACAAGATTTTTATCGTTGCTTTTGCTGTGCACTTACGTATTGTTTAAGCACTGAAAATGTTTATTTCTGCAGGCTGCGCTATCTTACCTAGAATTTTATCATAAATAGCCGAAATATAAGCATTGTTTTGATGGAGCAATTTCTTGTTGGGACTGTCATTTTTGGTGTGGCCTGAAAATATTTGGGGGTGTTGGGGAGGAATTGAACAAGGGAAGCCAACGTTTATTTGAGGGCATGACCTGAAAGGTGCCCCGGAAATCCTGGGCCCTTTCCCCCTTATATGGAAAGACCAGAAACTCAGACCCGCCTGGTTTTGTCCAATTCCCCACCTATTCATGAACTTGGTGACGTCAAAACCAGTGAGTCTTGAAATTTTGTTTGGTACTCATGTTTTTGATCGACAGGGTGTGCCATAAGTTTGGGGGGACGGGGGATGATGCTGAAAAAATCAAAAACTACCGCGATCGATAATACATGAATGCTGAAGAGTGTCACATTTCTGTAGTGTTGAGCATCATCATTTCTCTGTATCTTGAATCAAGACTATACATAGTAAAATCGCTATAAATTCGAACGTCTAATGAAGCTGGAATGTATGTTTTCTTGAATATGAATTGGAATTGTTAGCAGTATCACTACTGAGAATTAAGCGTTGTAGATTCCTCTAAGTTTATTTGATGCACTAATTCAAACTACTATACTAATTGTATAATTTTATTTATATTATCATGGCGGGTATGTAGTAGTCATATTTTAATGCTTATGTTTCAGTTTCCGTAGACAAACATTTGCTAGAATTGCTAAAAACTACATCAGCCACTGAAATGAAATGGATTTCAAGAATTATTTTAAAACAAATGAAGGTGAGTTTATTTCCGCATAAGCAAAATAGGAATGGGCATGCACCTTTCAACGTTGAATACACGATATTTTCTCAAATTTGTTAGGCAAAGCAGATACGGCATAACTTCAATAAGAATGTTGTATAAAACTTATTTGTGTGCAATCATTAGATTGAATTGCCAAAAAGTACGCCACTGAATTTAATTTAAATGCAATAATATGCTAAAGCAGGTGAAGGTAATATTTATTTGCTAAAACAAGTTAAGTGAAGATAAATTTACCTTTTTATGTGGAACACGTAATATTGAAATAAAGAAAACAAGTACTAGAATTTGAAAATATAGAACGCATATATCTTTTCCTACATGATTAGATTAGATAAAAATACTACTGGTTGTAACCCAAAATTTATCAACCTGCACCGCTAAACCAAAAAGTGAACTATTTTCAAAATTTCACAGCGATGGGGTTAGTCTTAAAAATCGGGATCAAAATGTGGGTAATATTGTCGCGTAACAAATTCTTTATTCAGGAGCCTTAACAAAATTTTAAGTATTCTAGTTTTCGATTGATTAGCGGTATTTATCTATAATTAATAAACTGTTTCGAAGAGATGAAGAAAGAGCTGTAGGGGAATTAAAGAGCTGCAGAGCTGTAGGTGAATCAAAGAGCTAAGGTACCAGAGTGAACACAGAGGCGGAAATTAATTGGTTTTGATACTGTACTGCTACATTTACGGTTTAAATTTTTAGCTAATTTTGGAACGGAAACGGAAAAATATATTTTATTACACGGAATTCCGGTTACTCCCTGAAATCTATACATTGTATACTTATAATATATTATATTAATATAGTGGCTTCTCCAAATGGGGGCCCTGAGGTATTTCGACCTCTCATTAGGGTTTCCCCAGTTCATGAACCCAGGCAAATTTTGGCCTCCCCCAAGTTATGCCGGGGTTATTTTAGAGGGGGAAGGGGGGCGACCCCAAAGATCGGCTCCCCCCCTCCCGGCGAGCTACTCCCCCTACACACCGACCCCTACTTTTTCACAAAAACGACCCCTTAAAATTTACGTTTTTTTTTCAAAAAATTGACCCCTTGTGGGGTCACTAGAAAATTTAAAAATGGCTGAAAAAATTTTTAAATTGTAAAAACGGTAATATTTCGATTTTAAAAACCTGTATAACGTAAGTCTGAAATACGTAACAATATATACACGCATATCGTAGGCTAAACGATCAATTATTTTGGTCACCAAACCTAAAATATGCATGCATACATAAATATTATGGCCAAAACTGAAAAAAACCAGCGCCACAGAGGTATGTTGGGACACCTGAAAGAAAAAAATATATTGTATTAATTTTTATAAAATTACTGACACTTTAAGGGTCATGACCCATAGTTTTCGAAATGACCCCTTGCTGCTGACCCCTTAAGGGGTCATGACCCCTAGTTTCCGAAATGACCCCTTGCTACTGACCCCTTAGGGGTCAGTAAATTTTTCCATTTACTGACCCCTATCTGGGAGGGCCTAAAATAGCCCCGGTTATGTGCCAGATACTTTCATGCACCAATAAAAGTCACCATTTTTTTTGTCTTGTTGGCTAAAAAATACGCTAATGTGTGTCTATTTTGGCTCAAAAATTCCCAAATGTTCCTATCGGGCTCAAAATCACTAAAACTTCCTTATTTAAGTAAGCACAATCATAATCAGTTGAAATAATTAGACATTTTTGACGTTTCTGGCGGTTCAACTGTTATTTATTTAATCATGATTTGAAATGAAATGCCGCTAATTTGGCCGATTATCTCACCGGTTGGCTACGCGTCCGATCACAGACACATTCACTGTATCTATGGTGAGGTGCCAACCCTAGAAAGATTGAGAAGACCCTGTACAGTCAAATATGGATAGGCAACTGTTTTTAGATTTCGATCAATGCGATGACTTCAGAGGATGTAGACCTAGTGACTATAGCTATTCATTCAGCCATCCTGTATGTGGCAAGTAGGTTATCCAGAAATCATTTGCATGTGACATGATGGCCAGGGAAGCCGTAACCGCCATATTGTAATGCTGTTTTAGAGGGTTTATGCATAATTTCGCGTAAATATTGCTGAAAATCGGACTAGATTTAACCTACTGATTGGGTTGCTTATAGCCTGAAAACAGTAAAAATTAAGCTGATTAAGCTCGAGCCATGGAGGAGTTTCTGTCAAGAAATTGATTCAACCATAGGCTTCTAAGATACAGGAACTGTTTGCTAAGAGTTGACCTTTGTTATGCAACCTAGTGGTGAAAACTATCGTACAGACGTTACTTCATGAACGTATCTTTTTCTAGCATGACAAATGAATGGCAGGGAGAAATGACAAAGTATCCAACCGCAACTCATGCTCGGTAGTTCAGAGTTTAGGAATTGATTTCTAGCAAGAGCTGTGTACAATTTTGCATGCTTCTTGGTCAATTTTACTGCTATAGCTCGGGTTGTCGGAAGTCGGAATTTTGAAGCTTTTACATCCGGAAGCCGATCAGTTGTTTGACGTAACAACCAGTCTCTTAAAAGTTTGCCGACTCCTGCACGATGGGAAAACTAAATTGGATCACGTCCAGGTTGAGCTGTTTTCGCCGTTTCGACCTATGTTATCTCAACGATGTCAACCCGAAAAGGTGAGCGATTTCAGATTGAATCAAGCGTAGTTTTCTTGATCAGATAACTTAAAATGATTTGCTTTCATTTTGGTACTCTGTGTGACTGGTGTTGGCTTTTTACAAGGGAATTATTTTTTCTGCTGTTATTACAGTAATTAGTGCCAAGATTAATATTTAAACTCACAGACCTTTACTGGCTTGTGCACAAGTCTCAAAATCTTCTATATTATCAAAAATGGCTGACATATTTGCATTATAAAAATTGGAAAACCTGAAAATTGTAGAAAAACTTTTCATTTATGCCGAAAATTTTGAAACGATGCATCTGTGATTCCATAAAAATGTGTGGTGACTTTTGCTAGGGAAAGGAAATCGGTTGCTGCGCTATCTTCCTAGTTTGGAGAAACCAGATTTAGCAGCGCCTTTTTAATACATACTGTATTTTAAGTCGGTAGTGAGAGTTTCCTGAAGAAAGTTTAAAGGTGTCTGTTTTTGTCTAAATTTTGCCAAAAATACTATTTGGCCGGCAGCGCTGTTTTCACATAAACTTTTTGCAGTGCTCAGTTCTTTTGGTAATTTAGCTTTATCTCCAACTTTTGCAATCTTGAGTAGAATTATTAGGATAATGCTGGCTAATGCATTATCTAAACTCACGTTAACTCCATGATGCCAGTGATTCAGAGTTTATTTGATCATATGGTAACGCTTGTAAAAATTAATTGTATCAGTATTTAGTATGGTATGGCATCGGTATTTAGTATCAGTTGCAATAGCTCAGTGAAGTTCATATTATAGAGAAGCGTAGCAATTGTAGTGAACAATTATTTCCTTAAAAATATCGATTATTGTGCAAAAACTTTTTGTCTGTCAGTGTTATCACTTGTATGATAGATTTTTTAAGTTTTTTTGTTCAACGTATAATATAGTAGAATTGTGCACTTAGCATTGTGGTTGCATTCTTCTAAAAATAATTACGTGTTCGAATTTCCATATAACTGATACAAACGTGAAACTTTATTTATATACGGTATTAAGGATCATTCAACAGGTTATAATCTGCTGATTCGATGCATGTTTGTGTGTGGTTTTACCTCAGGGTATTTTGGAATGTTTTTCCGATAATACAAACATTCGGCGAAGAATGCTTTTCAGATTCTTTCATATATTTTCAATTTTTTGTTAGAAACACGATCACATATTTAGAAATGGTAAAGAAACTTGATTCCGTCATAAATTTTCAGTTGATAGCTCTGCTTTTGTTTAGATCCCGCAAGTGATGGGAGGACAACCGTTTATTATGGAAACAAAATACGATGGAGAACGTGTTCAGTTACACAAGAATGGCACTACTTACAAATATTTTTCGCGCAAGTAAATACATTAATTATTATTAATACAAACGGTAGTAATCGTTTAACTCTGCCTCATCCAACCTTATACACCAATTTGATAACTTTTAGAATGTTGTTCTATAGACTTGTTTTGAAAATTGTTAAAGTCAGGCTTCTCCATTCGCTGGAAATTTTGCTAGGCTGTATTTGCTGGTGGCGCGCGTTTTTTGCCAGGGGCGCCGAAAAATGCCAGGCGCCCCCACCACACCCACGCTTTGCAGAAGCCAGAAAGATATTAAGTTAATTTTAGTTCTTTTGCTGCTCCTGTAACTATTAGAAGGATTTTTTATATTCTAGCTATGGTGGGCTATTAAGTTTGTGTGGTGTTTGTCTTAAAGATGGCGGTCACATATTTGCCGAAGAAAATAACCAGCAGCTTATCTTATTGCCACGGTGATGAATTCTGAGTGCTGAATAGTATTTAGAGGTATGCATAGCTTTATCGAGCATTACATTACAAAATGAGCCACAGAATCTACCACTTTGGCGATAAGACAAAGAACTAGTGTACTTGTGTTATGTGTTTGCTTGTATAATGATTCACGCGTGTTCTCAGATTAAAAACTTTTTCTGCCGAAGTACCGAAAAGGTCTTCACCATGGTCTAACATTTGATTGGTCAGCTTATTCATCATAATCAAATCTGAACGCTTCCTGCGAATAGCAAGTGATTTTTGTTGCAATTTCTTAAGACGCTGTACCATAACTTAAATGGGTTGGACCAACGTTTAATTTAGTAGATCTTCCTTAAACATGTTCAAACAGAGTAAGGCCTTGGTTACAGCATGACGCCCAACAAGACATAACATATTCAACCTTTGGTCTAACAAAACTTATAAGTCTCCCAACCCCAATGTCCTCCCGTCCAGCTAAGCTGATAAAGTCGCCTACGTTGGTACAGCCAAAGACCAAATGAAGTCTTTATTTTTCAAAACCCTCGAGCCTTCTTTGTGGTTTAGAAGTATAATTAAGCCAAAACAGCAGGTTTCCATTGTACATAAAAAAAGCTTTTAGCAATCACTAGTTCTATTTTGGGGTCAAAAAGGCATAAAAATGGCCATAGCGAGACTAAATATGGGTGTCGCGAACTCTGCGTGGGTTTGAAATTCGCCCTTTAACGCGTGTGCTTATGCATTGTTCACATTAAGATGTGTGCACTCACTGCACACGGTTACGCGAGAACCGCAGTGATCGTTACACGGCAGTTGTCGTTACATTGTAATGACAATGTTGTCAGTCGCTACAAGCTTCGTGCAGCGGCTGAAAGTTCTGAACGATGCTTGTAGCGACTATATCAATTGATGTTACACTGCTTGTAACATCATGTTTAAAGTTGCACGTCAGTGTAACGACAACAAATATTGCCGCACGATGATGTCACAAAGCATAACATTTTTGCACTGCAGCTGTAACAAAAATCGTAGCAGCTGCACGCTGGCTGTGAACCAATAGTATAGAGCCGAAGAATTGTAGTGCTAGGTTTTAGATATTGATTTTACATTAAGAACTGATACATTTCTACTACTACTTTACAATGTTAATGATTTCGTTAAAAGTCACAAATTTTGTCGAGTGGCGCTTGATTTTCTGCATGCTCGGAGTCTGCTGGCGCTATGTTTCATGTTACCACACTACGTAAGGAAAGACATTAAAGTCCTCTTTGGAAGTGAGGCTGAAATGAGGGAAAGACCCATCATCTTTTCAGCTGTCTCCACAGTGCATATTCTCAATTCATATACATCATTCAGTACGATTGGGTTCTTGCCAGGTACCAGCAATTCTAGGCTTAAATATGTTAAGTACATACATGCTCAGGGGAAGGGGTAGCGGGATGAACCCCTGAGGCTCGGACTTCCAACCCCCTTCCCCCGCTGACAGGTCGTTCAATCCCTCGTGGCGATGCAGGCGCCACTTCCCCAAACCGATCTTATGTGCCCATGTGAGGTCGAAGGCCCCCAAAGGATCGATATATCATCCTCTGGGACCTCGAATATTACATTAAGGATGTATGGTTAATAAACAGCTGCTACGGTTTTTGTTGCAGATGCAGTGCAACGATGTTGTTACACCATCGTGGGGCAATATTTGTTGTCATTACACTGCGCGTTCAACTTTAAAACAAAGTTGTTACAACCAGTGTAACATCAATTGATATTGTCGCTATAAGCATCGATCAGAAATGTCAGCTGTTGCACCAAACTTGTAGCGACTGACAGCATTGTCATTACGATGTAACGACAACTGCAGTGTAACTCGCGTAACCGTGTGCTGTGAGTGCACGCATCTTAATGTGAACGACGTATTACTAGAAAAGTTAACTTTGGTTAGCACGCACTTATAAGTAAAGCAAACAATTAAATAAACGGATTTGTCAAAAAGTGTGCCCTTTTAATGCCTTTCTGAGACATAACACAGAAATCCGTCGGTCGATCCGCCAACTTTGGAAAATTAAAGTTCAGACACTTTTTGACATTTGAGGGCACAAAAATTTGTCTTAGCTGAAATTTTTTTCTCGGGGTCACTTTTTTGCAGATGGCTCGTAGATCATAAAACGGGTCTTATATGCCAGCAAAAACATTTTGAAGTTAGCTAACTGAAATGTACGCTGGATACTTGAAATTATATCAGCCTCATAAGTTTTGTTACATGTAAAGATTGCATAAAGCCCAGGTACTTAGTATTATCGACGCTATTAAAGACATAATTGATTGTATCGAATATTCAAACCAAAATGCATAGCACAGCATTTACTGAAAATTTGATTCGATGTTTTTCAACCCATATAGCAAGACCATCAATACCTTTTTGAATATGACTGTATGTTGATCAGTACTATTGAGTATGCGGCAGATAACATCATCATCTTCCAATTTTTCAGTATTACAGCATTATGTAATCAACAATATTGTTAATACACAGCGTAAATAGAATAGGTTCAACTACCGATTCCTATGAGACTCAACTACAGCGTTTTATTAACTAACACAATAACAGCGTTTTATTAACTAACACTAATAATCACACTCTGTGACCATTTCACAAGATTTATTCAAATCTATCTCGAAACTGGAGCAACAATGCCATATTGGAATAAGTTATAAAGCGATATCCTGAGCAACACCACGTCGAAAGCTTTGCTCAAGTCGAGATATACAGCATCTAGACAACTGTGTTTATTATTACAGCCTGAGTAATAAGATCTAAGTGATATATCAGCAATAATTCAGTAGAACGATTTTTAGTTAATTGTGTCTTGTGAATAATTATATTATTAGCTTCAGGGTTTGTTTTTCAAAATTCATGCTGTGCTAAAATATGTGTTTTTGAAATTTACCTGTGTTTTTAATTAACCCACTAATACCCAAATACCCAGTTTTAGCGTTACAGGAAAGGACAAGCAATGATAGTTAACCGGCCAAAAGCAATTTTATATTAATGCATGCATTATAATCCAATCTTTGTTTGGAATGCAGATAATATTATTTAATGCAGGGTTCTGACTTGACAGCAATTTTAAATAATTTAGTTTACGAAATACTTAACGCGCATTAATTCAATAGCAAACAAAATTTATTAGTGTATTAGTCATTTATATGAACGTTTACATTTCTTGATTTATACCTGCGGAATCCACACCAAGTAGAGCACTGACCAGAAGGAACATACATCAGTTTTTGAGAAAAGTGGTCAACGTTTTAGCTACATTCTTTTCAATCTTACCATTAATAAATCGAACATTATCACATTTTAACTTCTTTGTTTTATATTTCGCAAATTCATGTCTTTCAGCGAATTGCTGATTTTTATTCAACTCTCTGTGACTTCAAGTGCAAATCAGTTACATTTTTAAATCTTTACACTTGTTCAGTGCCTTTGTAAAAAGATATTTTGATACAAACAGAAGGTTAACCGGCCGAATAGAACATTGCTACTTACCAACACCTGAGAATTAACGTTGTGACATTAAAATCGCCAATTCTGAGAATATGGTGTCATCACTTCCTTTAATACAGCCTGAGGTATTACAGCACAAATAAGATGATAATTCAGTTCGCAGATTGCGCAGATGATGTATGAGCCGTTGTTTTCAAAGTTGATCGATTATAATAACTAAAAATTGAAGAATGCAATCAGAGTTAATTTTTCTTTCTTAAATGTAATGCATTACATATGTACCTGTTTCGCAACAGGTTTTTACCACTAATGTTAATGTTGTCTACCGCACCGTTTTGCAGGGCCGTAGACTAAACAAGGATGAAACAGAGCGAGCATAGTTTCATCTATAAGTGGTCGTTTTTGTGTAATTACTTGTAACAGGCATTGTGTTTGATGTAATATAACACCTTAATACATTTGTAACCGTAAACCCACGGAAATTCGTTAAACCTCGTCGACCCTAAACGCATCGAAAAGTACTGAAAACACATGAATTATCTGCACTGGTCTCCAGATAACCAACCATCATATCCACCTTACCGAACAACCTACATGTTAACTGGTTTTCCCAAACTGTAAGTTGAACTGGGGGCACCTGGGTAGTCAGAATTTCTATTTCACCCAAGGTCTAATCGGGGACCACGGCTGAACTGTGTGACTGAAAAACCCGAAAACATTATAAAGAGCTGATTCACAGTAATAATGCAGGCTATTATAGTGAAACCGTATCGACTGACTGCAAATTTGAGTATTTTTAGTTCCACATAGCAAACATTTATTGATTTTTAAGTCCCATAAGGAAAAAGTGGTATGTGTTTTGATGCACAGAGTTTTTTCCTATTTTTGGTCGTGCAGAAAAATACTGGGGGGAGGGCTGAACTGATAAAAAACTGAAAAATACATGGGGGAGGATGAAATACCTTGGCTTCCTCCGCCTCTGTGGGAAAGCCAGCATAGAACATTCTTGATACGCAATACAAAATCAAGCTATTGAACAGAGCCTATATTTTGGAAATAGGGTTCGCCTAAACCCATTGAAAGGCATGAAATATTCGTGCACGACTCCGCGATCGCATTCAGGGTACCGAAAACCTAAACATCAATAATTCTTGATGGCCTGCATTCAAAACCAATCAAGTGAAGACTGGGTACAATTTGGAAAGCGTCTTGCTGACCATAAACCCTTGCTACACCTGAAAAAAGCTATAATTAAGTCAATATGGAGTCGAGACAATAATACAATGGTATTTAACTGTTAGCATAATACGCACTCAATGTGAGGTAAAAACACGCAATAACATGTCGACATTTTATAAATCCATATTTGTGGCAAACAATCAGCTTACTATATTCAAGTCAACAACGACCCAGAGAGCAGTAGTTCCACAAAAAGTGTTGGTGATAAAAGTTGTAGATGTCGATAATCTGACTTTATATGATGAACATATTTCGCGAGATATAGGCTCGTACCCGTATGTCCTGAGTTGACAGACAACCCTTAAAAACCTGTTTTTGCCATTTTCACCCGGAAGATGGACTCGAAGCTCTTATCATCCTAATAAAGGGCATACTTTTGAACTAACGATCGCCATTTTCAACTAAATATAGTTATTCTTTAACTAAAGACGGTTGTCACTTTTGCTATCGATTTTTTTTGCCGTAATCCATCTATCAGTTGATAAGTTATGAATGACATTGACAGATAAAAACGAAATTTTTCCCGCTAGCGCTTGCAGTGAAACTCCGGTCGTTACCTTCAAATTTACCATCATACTTATATATCGGTAGGTAATCGGAACTGAAATGATTTGGTACAGCAACCTGCAGTTATTAAACAGAACCAGTGCTTGATTTAATTTTTCGATATGGCATGTCTGGATTTTCGTATTGTGCAGCGAAAATGTTATCCATTATGCCTCCCACTTAAACTGTGATACCCTAAATCTACACACCATTTACTGCTGAGCATAGACTATGCATTTCACCCTGGGCCTATGGTTGATTACTGTCAGAGATATTGGAAATATTGGTTTCGTTGCTTGTGAATAAGTATACATTAATGATACTAATCATTACTTTATAAGTTGAGTTTTGCAGTGGGAATGATTGGACGACGTCCTACGGAGCAAACAATACAGCAGGAACATTGACACCGTTTATACATGACTCATTTGCGAAAGATGTGCGGTCTTGTATTTTGGACGGCGAGATGGTTGGGTGGTATTCCGACGCAGAATGTATTGGTAAATTAAATTTTGGAATAAATTGATTTGTTCGCTCCTACGGCGACAGTCATTTGTGGCGAGTACTGTACATTTGGAGAACTAATGAATTTTCTCTGTTACAATACTATAATAATTACCTGTTTATAGTATTAATAAATCTATAATAATCCTGAAATCCTATAAAATATAACAACTCACAAACGGGCTTGAAACGGAGCAAGCGTGTTTTCATTTGTAAGTTATCATATTGTGCAATTACATTAACGGGCTTTGTTTGATGTATATAAGACCTCTTGAGCTATGAACTCATTGAAAATCTTAAAGCCTTGTCGACCCTAAACTCATTGAAAACAACTACTGACAACGCATCAGGTATGTTCTGGCCTCTATATAACCAAACCATCACATTCAATTTACTGGAAAACATAATGTTGTTGAATACCTGTACACAACACGTAACCAAATATGAAGACAGACTATATCCCGGAAAGCGGGTTCATGGAGCCTAAACCCATTGAAACCCCACGAAAAGAAATGAAATATGAGCACAATACTGTAGATAACCAAACCATTGTATTCAGCCTTTGGAAATACCTACATATGGACCATCCTTGATGCCCTGCACGCAACAGATAATCAGACAAATGAAAAACCTCTACATTTTGGAGATCGGGTTCGTCGACCGTAAAACACTTGAAACCCCTTGAAAAGTTATTATAGAGTTACTCAATCTGGACTCTATATGGTAAAGTGATCGTATCCAGCGTGGAGTGTTTGATAACCTAGTAAGTAGTCAGTGTAATTTAAAACCAAGCAGTGACAAGGCGGAATTTGAACAGTCACTATTTCTGGCAAAGGGTCGACGAAGCCCACAGCGGCCCAGGAAGTGGTCCCACAAAAAAGTCATGGTCGCAAAGTTGTAGATCTCACTGAGCGGTTTCTAGTCTCCATTTTTCGATGAGGACAATGTGTCTCTGGCTTAGAAACACATGGCCAGATTTGGCAAAGACCCTATTTGCTATATTGACCCGGAAGGATGGTGTCGGAGCAGTTCGCGTTCAGGTAAGGGCACATCGCGAGCACTTGCTATCAAACAAAAAATTGTCGAAATTCGTACATTCGAAATTCAGTTATGAATGCCAGCGACAGATAAAAAGAAACTTTCACGATTTCCCCCTGACGTCCTCAGTGGAAACTCCGCTCGGTTCGCTCGCTCTGTTTCAATAATTATACTATAATTCAACAATGCTATAATTATTCATTTGTAGTATTGTTTTGAACTTTATGGTGATTTGATAGTAATAATTTCGTTTCAGTTATATTATTTTCTAACTCTTTTAGTTGAATTGTTAGCATAGCAGGTTAAACTTGATATTCCTAAAAATATAATAATTGCGAGTCACTATTAGTGTGTAAACTGTTATTAATGTTGAATCGGCCTTTCTGTTTAGGAACGAGTTGCTTTGTATATACAAATTTATTGATAAATGTTTATCGCCAGTTTCATAGATGTATTGTATACGGTATACAATGCATTCGCTCAATTGTTGCCTTCCGACATTACAAACTTAAATAGTGCAAATTGAGGTGTGTGAAGAAGTGGACCCTGGTATATCTTGGTTCACTGTAGTTGAAAGCTCGTACTCTGGCAAAATTTTGGGTTCATTTTAACAGTTTTTCTGGGTTTCTGCAAAAAACTTGTTGATACAAAGATACATTGACAATACATATCTTTTTAAGTACCGTTCCAGAAATAGAGTTCCTATTTAAAATTTGTTGTCATAATATAAATCGAGAAATAAAATTATGAATATATGCTGGAAATGGACAGACTAGTTTTATTTTGAAAATCTCGTGAAGTTTGCACATAATGAGCATTGTTGTTGTATAATATTATTTCCTATGTTTCGGACCTAGCATTCCAGATATGCTGTTACCTGCTGGATTTAAATAAATTGGGTAGCAAAGTCTTTATTATGTATTTAACTAAGATATGGGTTATGCCCAAGATATAAAAATAATATGAATTCTAGTCTTTTAATGTTGACCCTGTCAAAGAGGTTTCCTGGTCTCCTATATTAGAGTTGATATGGATTATTCTGAAATCCCGGATGCGCATGCAGTTATTTTCGGTTTGTATTGTTTGCGTAGAAAAATTGCTAAATTCCTTTTAGATTCAAAAATGCTTTTGGTGTGGTATGTTCTTCAATGAAATACATCATGCTTGTAATGTGGTATTTTCTTCTTTGAAATAAGTTCGCTTGCGGTGGGAAGTCAAATGTTTTCAGTAATGTCTTCTGCGATTTTTGAATCCGCTTACCTGCGAAAAAGTGTTTATGCAAAAACATAGCTTTATTTTGAACCCATGTGTAATTTAGTTTTATGCATTTCCTAGTGTGTTTTGCAGCAACGAAAAGTGAAAACTTCGATGTGAAGCAGCTAAAGCCTGGAGATTGTATTCAACCATGTTTTGTTCCATTCGATTGTCTTTTGTTGAATGACAAAGTATATACTAGCGAATCTTTGACGTCACGACTTGCAGCTCTTCAATCAATTTTTCGTCCAATTGCTGGCAGGATTTTAGCGTCCGAACACAAGGAGGGCACGTCAGCTCAGGATGTTGTCGACGCTATAAACAACGCCATTGAAAGACGCGAAGAGGGTATTATTATAAAGAGACCGGATTCAACGTACCGCCTTAATACGCGGTCGCTGGAAGCTGGTTGGATAAAAATAAAGGTATCGTGGTTTGGTTCTCATTTTACTTGACGACTAAACTTATATAAATATATTAAGCTAGGTGTTTTTCCTGTTTTCATATAATATTATAGTTTATTATGCTACTTATGACGGTATGTAATTAAAATTAATCATGAACACACGCTCCAATATCCTGATGTCATAATCTAGGAGTCTAAACTCGGAGTTTATTACAGTATAGCTGCAGTGGTTAATGATCATCTAGTTTATCGCTACATAATCTGAAAGTAATTGCAACGTGGAACATGAATCATTTAATTTTAAAAGTAATATTGTTAACCCGCCCGTGTATCGTAACTTGGAAGTTGGTAATATTATTATCATCTCGCAGAATTTATCGTCTTAAGTATCGCAAAATAAGGAGTTTGATATCTCTGCTTTTATGTCTGTCCATGAGAAATCACTAAGTGGTGGAGAATATATTTTGCTTAAAAATACTAAATCCGTATTTTCATGTGTTCTATTGCCCTGTATGTATTTTCAAGCTACAAAACGGCGTTTTAGCATTATAAATATTGGTAAATAATGTTTTAAAACATTTTGCTCAAAAAGATAAGTTTTGAGGCAAAAATTAAAAATAATTTCTGAATTTAGGTGAACATGGGATTTCATCCGATTGGGACGGACATGGGGCAAAATCTCACCAACATGGAGGGATTTGGAAAATTGGGCCCCCGCCCCGCTTTGGACAGGACAAATGCTTCCTTGGGATTATCAAGATATCGGTTAGTATCCTGATAGCTAACATTGCAACCGTTCAGAACTATTCAGTAACGAAACAAGCATTAGCAATGCATGAATTTATGCAGCAATGTGGTCAATCTGTTATAAAACAAAACCTACTGCATCTGTTGTCCCTTTTCAATCAGTGTGTGGAAATGATGCAGGAAATTATTATACATTTATTAACTAAAATTAATAATTAGAAGCTATTTGCACTTCATGCCTTTTTCATTTGAATAAATTAAGCTGTAACCTTTACACCGCAAAGGCAGTCAATTAGGAAATTCTTTTAGACTCTCGTGGTTTTAACCAACACTTGATAATTTACATTTTACAATCAGAATTAAGTGCTCAAAAACGAATAATTGAATAAAGACAATACGGAAAAATTTAGATATTAATTCAAAGCTACAGCTATTATGCGCTATAAGATCTATGATTTTTAGGATTCAACGCAATCGAAGACTGGAAAACTGAAGAACATTTTTATGATTTTACTGCCGGACAAGGCTGGTTCGCACCACATTTCACTCAGCTTGTATGGCTCGAAACGACCAGTGTTGGACACGGTTTTGCCGCAACAGAGGATTGCCAAAAAGTCTACGTAGTTGCCAACTACGATGCGAGGGGAAACGTAGGATTTGCGCCAAATTTCGTTAAAAATGTTTTGCCCGAATAAAAAGCTCAAAAACGTAGACCGTGAAAAGAAAGTACTATGAAATGAAAACTCGAAAATCTGAAAATTCTCATATGAAGTAGTGTTCACATTAACAATTCAAAACCGGTCTAGAAAGTAGTCTTACTGTATATGTGTATTAAAATAGTAAATCGGAAACTTATGTACAATTTAACAAGAAGCAATATATATGTATAAAAGATGGAGCTTGCTGATTGTTTACTTATGGGGAAAATTAGGAAAAGTTAAACTTCGGCTAAATGTATATTAAGTTTGGATGACTGTAATTTTTAAATATATGAAGTTATGTTCTACATAACATTATATACGAGTAAAATATAATGAATTATGCTATAAACACTTTAGAATGTCCCAACATTTGATTGCAACATTGGTGCCTCGCGCAATGTCAGCTAAACCGTCGACAACAGGGTGTCTTAAACAACCCAATGATTTTTATAAAATTTATCAAGGGCATTTAGCTAGGGGTGTTGGTATTGGCCGACAGTGTCAAGGAAGACGTGTTTTCTTTTTAGTTTCGTTGACGGTGTGGAGCATACCATTTTGGTAACATATGCATGGTCGTCATATTGGCAGCTATATTTAATCAAACTGACAACACAACTAAACAGTACGCCGCAATAGCTACATTCTACTGTTACTGCTAGAAATTGTAGCTAATTGTATGAACAACACCGTAAAGACAAAATGCAGTGCGTATTCCGATAGAGATTGATTGGCTGACTGTCTATACTATAGGATCAGGACTACCGGGGACAAAAATTTCAACCAGTGGAGACATAACGTGAAAGCCTCATTATGCATTGCCATGTTCCAAGAATTACTATATGTGAGAGCTATCATAAATTTGTTAATTTTCCATATTTACCAGAATCATTAACCAGACCGCAAATTTACCTAAAATATCCTACTATTAAAGCAGACTAAACGCATCATAGTCTAGATTTTAGAATGCTTTTAAAACCCTCACTTATACATAATATCTTATTTGTATGGATCTGTAAAATGTCGAATTCTGAATGATAAATTTGAATGTTCTTTGAAAGTAGTCATCAACTGGCAACCTTTTGGTGCATGTAAGTCCTCAAATTAAGCTATAATAAATAATACATATAACCATAAACTTTTTTAGAATTATTTTGTTCGCACGCGTAATACTCATGTTGCAATGTCCTCGCCACATGAAACGATTGTCTCATTCTATAGCTAATGCGCCCAACGTTAGTAATGCTTGCATTTATGTTACATAAATTGACGGTGTACTAAACAGGTTGAGTAATGTTAGAGTAGCATAAGGCACGACAAAGTTGCAGTCACTGGCATGCCATAGATACAGTAAACCTGAAGCCCATCTTGTATATTTTACACATTTGATAACAAATACGAATTGGAACTAGAATTTGAAAACACTAGCACTTTAAATGATCAAAATGTCCATCTCAGCCGTATCGACGAATTATCTTTATCACCTTCTCCATATTCTTAATAATGCAGCGTTTACGTTATAAAGGACCACCATGTGACAGTTTTGTCCACCCTGAGTGTCTCTTCCACCATCAATTATATGGTGTCTTGGATACCATGGTGTTTCTGATGATATTTTCAGATAGTATACATAGGCAGTGTACTGTTGGTATTAGTATGGTGTAGACTACACCATACATTTTATATGGTGTTAGCTACACCATGCTGTTTTTACGCGCAATATATAATGGCTTTGCATATGGTGTCATTGACACCGTCAGTAAAAACAATAGCTAGATTAAGACACTATATAGCTACGTTAATGGTATCTCATACACTATCTTTTGCATTACATAGTGTGGGTATATACCGTATACCACGGGATGGTGTGGTCTAAACCAGGGGGACAACACTTTCACATGGGGGTCCTTTATAACGTAAACGCCGCATAAATAATACTTTCGATTGCATGTCGAAAGCTAACATTTTCATATTTAAAAAAATCCGCGTACTGTTTCGCACGAGTCTTATATTGTAAAGCGCGGCTCAAGTTACCAGTTCTACTCATTTTTCATATAGCGTGTACATTATAACATAGTTGATAAATTATTACACGTTCAATAGTTTGGCGTAATTATAACTGTCTTGATGTGTGTAAAAATAACGCAAGCTTAATTATATTGTGTGATCTGGCAGAAACTAGCAAACTACATTACTGCGTGTAAAGGGAACACCTGAATATTTCTGTGTCATTGTCTAAAATTGATTATCTAGCTCCAAGTTCCACGAATATCATAGCTGCTAACTATGGCATACTTGGATAAAAATTAGTGTTCGCCCGAATATTTCTGTGTCATTGTCTTAAATTGATTATCTAGCTCCAAGTTCCAAGAAAATCATAGCTACTAACTATGGCATACTTTGATAAAAAGTAATGCTCGCCTGAATATTTGTATGTCATTGTCTTAAATTGATTATCTAGCTCCAAGTTCCAAGAAAATCATAACTGCTAACTATGGCATGCTTGGATAAAAATTAATGTTCGCCTGAATGTTTCTGTGTCATTGTCATAAATTGGTTATCTAGCTCCAAGTTCCAAGAAATCATAGCTGCTAACTATGCCATACTTGGATAAAAAGTAACGTTCGCCTGAATATTTGTATGTCATTGTCTTAAATTGATTATCTAGCTCCAAGTTCCAAGAAAATCATAGCTGCTAACTATGGCATGCTTGGATAAAAATTATTGTTCGCCTGAATGTTTCTGTGTCATTGTCATAAATTGGTTATAAAGCTCCAAGTTCCAAGAAATTATAGCTGCTAACTATGCCATACTTGGATAAAAATTATTGTTCGCTCGAATTTGGCAATAAAATAATTCCATGATACTTTTATATATTTTAAAGTGAAACATTGTTGTTAGAGATTACTCAGAATTAGACCATATACCACTAATATGATCTGTCGGTGTCTCTTAGACAAGAATTGAATACTATCTTAACAAAATAAAAAAAATTAATATTTTTTGCAATATTCAAGCACAGATGACACTGCTCGCGACTTCTTTTAATAGCGCAGAATTTTTGTGCCAGAGTAAATATTTTTCACATTTTTCAACCACCATATTAATTTGACCAAAACGCTCTTATGAAATAATCGGTTACCGCGCAATATAAAAGACGCCTAAATCCTGATTACTTACGTATTGCGAGAAATCGAAAACGATTATTGACGTTTTTTGTACCTCATTTCGTACAAATAATAGTGATATTTTGAATCTTAATTTTTACTGCGAAACAAACTGATTTAATCTAAATAGATCTAGTTTCATAGCCGTCATGCTATGCGAAACTGATTATCCTTTCCGCATTTTGTCTCACATTTGACACGGTTAGATAGTGAAACGTCGTACTCACTCAGCTTGTCGTGAGCGGCGTGTTTGCACCGCCCTAAGCAACCGAGCAACAGCAGCTATATAGCCTAGTGACTAGCGTACAATAGTCGCAACCAAATATCCAAGATTAAATCCGTCGCTGTGGTAAAAATTTCTTTAGTATTGCACGAAATTCAATTTAATTGAAGGAGAAAAGCGATAGTCAAAACCCAAACTATCGCTCGTTGACACATACGAGTTAAATGCATTTTTATCAAAGTCTAATGGCAGTTTAGTATCCTATATAATATATAATACTGATAAAAGTGCTGTTTCTAGCTACCTACAAAGAAACAGTTGTGGTGAGCCAGATAATTTCACGTGGTTGTTTCAAACGTATGTATTCTACTAAGTGAACTCGGTGTATCAAAGATGATTTACTTATACAAGTGTTAAATACCTGCAAGGACTTACACAATAAAGCTTTTCCTACTATTGATTACGCAATACAATTGATGGTAGTAATTTTCATTTATGCTTGACCAAATTGTGGTTTTCTAAAATTTAAATTATTTGCTAAAATTAGATTTTCTAATTTGTTTAATAGGGCGAGTTATGACGGCATTCCACAAAATGAGAGTTTTCCACAAATTTTGACACATTAAAAGTAATATAATTCATTCGAATGAATCGAGCTGGATGCTTCGTAGGGACCGTTGGGTTTCCACTGTTTAAGAAGAATTTTGCGACGTGTCCTACATTTAACTATGTTTAGTTTAGCCACTACACTGTCTTTGTATTCTGCCGATTATACAATGGAAATTGATGCTGACTGTCTTGAGTAGGCAATTTTAAAACATTACATATTTCTTAATTACCACAGCAAAATTAAATACTTCTGACAGCAATTGGAAGGGCTGGCTATCTAGAATTTGTAACATTTTTGGTACCACCTCTTACGAACCGGGTACTTCAGTTTATTGCCCTTCACAAACTTTCGGACTCTTCCTTGTTTAGTTTACCTTGGTAATTTTTTTCATTTGATTGATGAAACACTAGTTCACACAGAATTAGACAATAGACAATATGTTTTTGTAAAATCCTGTTCCGACGCAAAATATTGATGAGTTATGTGAAATTTAGTGCATTGTCAATCTTATTATATGTCAAAACATTATGCGCTCACGTATACATTGGCTGTAACAAATTCTACTGAGAATACAAATAGGTACCAACGTGAGTTGAACCCTAACTGCTGAATTGGTAGGACGGGTCGACGCGCTAGACCAGTCCACTACGTCTATCCTCAGGTCATTTGATCAAAACGCAATTTCAAATTAAAATATAATTATCGGGTGACGCTAAGGTAAGATTCGAAACCAATAATCATAGCCCTTCCTCTTTATCCATTTAGTTGATTAGTTAAAATATTTTAACTTTATATCCATAAGATTTGCCAAACACTCAAAGAAACTTGACGTGTGTTAATAGTTGTGGTTACCTAGGATAAACCCAAATTTAATAAATGTTATGTACAGACTTTAGATAAAATCGTAATATTTTTTAGATGCCTCTAATATACTTTGGATTTATCGTACGGGGCAGGTCATACATGTACTACTAAAGGCCCATTCCTTTGTAGCTATAAACCAAAATAATAGACTATACCGTCTTCAGCTGAATGACTTGTATTTGTCAGTATATATATAATCAGCAGTTTGAAATGACGACACAAAAACAGCTCTAAAGTGACGTAGTATTTCCAGTTCCTTTATTATTAGACTATATCTAAGAATAATCACTGGATTGATGTTTACCTACGGTTGGCAAATGAAGATTTATTGGATTATTTTAAACAAAAAACAATTGCAATCGTCTCCTGAAGCCAAGCATGACTCAATGTTAATCACCTAGAAACGGTCCACTTTCTTAATTCTTCACCTGAGGAGATTGGAACTTGAGCCTCTAGTTTGCTAGACTGGCAGGTAAGCCACCACAACGCCAGAGCCCGCCATTAACTCGCGTTTTTGCTTCCCTAACGTACTGAGCCGTTACAGTGATTCACTGGCTTATAACGGTCCATAACCCTAACTCAAAGACCTAATTGTTATAAGTGTATTGTTTTTTAGTTTGCCACTATTCTACACGCCATCTGTTAGCATTCACCGATGCGTTGAATCGAGAACAACGGCAACGTTGATTGACGCACAAGGTTATAAAAACTAATTCCTACAGTATTAAACGTTCACAATAATTATTTTCTTCAACGTAGCAACTGTTTTGATTTGTTCCTGTGTGCATTTGTCTTTTAAAAATTGAAACTTAAAACAGTAGACAATATCAACCAAAATACACGTATATATAACATATGCAATTATTAACAGTAGTAATCTTAGAGCAAAGTTAAATAATATATAAAGAAATTTCACATCTTTCTTTTTCGTTTCTCTTTACATGATAATGTATTTTGACTAAAATTTTGTTGCCTATTCGATGTCTATTTTATCAACACAATGAATGCATAGTTTTTTGTCTCAATAATTTGGCGAAAGGCATCATGGTTGGACTTCGGTGCTTTGTTTTATAAATGAAAAACCTAATTTCTTGTGTTTTGTTGCCTTCAAAACATTTGGTTTTCGTAATTGTAAACTATAATAATTGAGTTACACTTCGTCCGAAGAAGTACTTGACAAAAGCTTTAGCTAAGCAGAAACCAATTTTTTGTACTTTTAGTTTCTGGAGGCTGGAAAATTTCTCCTTTAATACAGACAATTCACAGTTTTGGACATCCATCGAAGTGTATTGTTTTTGCTAATATTCGATGATATCTGAGATATGACGCCTAAGATCTGTTTTATTAGTAAATAAGTTGCTGCAAATCAGTAATTTATTTGATCCACCGTGTTTTTATGTAAATATATTTTAGGTTTCAATAACTAATTCCATATGATAAAAGCTAAAATCAACTACAAGTACGCATGAAATCACTAAGCACTATGATGTTATACATTATGTAATACAAATATAAACTGTAGTTCTCTATAGCCATATAGATA
>JASANE010007738.1:0-22852 GCA_030248225.1 Trileptium ribeirensis
AATAAAGAAGTGATTCTTGGTAAATTCTATGGTCCCGAACTGCAAAATGTTAAAGTTATTGACGATATGTACAAGATTGAAAAAATTTTGCGAAAACGTAAGACTAGGCATGGTAATGAATATCTGGTTAAATGGTTGGGATATCCTGATTCCATGAATTCATGGGTATATGAAAAGGATCTTAAACCACTATAGGAATACTGCGTACCCACAGACGTACAAATTTGGGCTACAGCGTACCCTGCAATTTTTGAAGCACAAAGTATCAAAAAACTCAAATATTGAGGCACAAAGTACCCATAGGGGTACATATTTCTGGGGTATACCGTACGTAGAGGGCTACAATTTGGGGTACCGTGTACCCACTAAACTACATATTAATGGGTATACCGTACGTAGAGGGCTGGGGTACAGTGTACCCATAAAGCTGCAACTTTGAAGCACAAAGTACATAGAAAACTCAAAATTTGGGGTACAAAGTACCCATAGGGGTACATATTTCTGGGGTATACCGTACGTAGCGGGCTACAATTTGGGGTAACGTGTACACACTAAACTACATATTAATGGGTATATCGTACGTAGAGGGCTGGGGTACAGTGTACCCATAAAGCTACAGTGCAGCTGTGAGGTAGTAAATGGGGAGTATGAAATACCTGCAAAATTCTTAAAAAGATCTGAACACTTTTCAAATTAACCATGGATCATGTATGTCAAAACTGTGATCGTGTTTACTCTTCTCGTCAGCATTTGCACCGACATAAAAAGAAATGTAGAAATCAACAAAAAACCATGTCTCAAATTGATGTTAAAGCTTGTGATTCCTATAATGATAAAGTATTACTACCATTGGAGATACCGTTCACATGTGTTGTAAGCGGTCAAACTGGGTGTGGAAAAACTGAATGGATTGCTCGCTTGTTGAAACATAATCTTTTCGATCAAACTGTTAGCAAGATTTTGTTTTGTTATGGTATATTTCAAGATATATATCAGAAACTTGCTGCTGAAATACCCAATCTAGAGCTTTATGAAGGTCTTCCTTCAGACTTTCCTCAATCAACCACTGGCAATACTATCCTCATATTAGATGACCTAATGCTAGAAGCATCAAATGATAAAAAATTGGCTGCTGCGTTTTCGAAAATGCGACACAATAAACTAAGTACAATTTTTGTCACCCAAAATTTGTATCATCAAGGTAAATACATGCGAACCATTACACGGAATGCACAGTATATTGTGCTTTTTCCAAACTTTAGAGATCAGTCTATGATTTTCACCCTTGGAAGGCAAATGTGGCCTTCAAAACCACAATTCCTAGCTAGCGCTTTTGAACAAGCTACAAAGACACCATATGGATATCTTTTCCTAGATTTGAAGGCAAATACAGAAAATATTCTAAGGGTTCGACAAAATATATTTCCCGATGATGATCATATGTATGTATATGCTTAAAAAGAACGATATTTTTTTGATAGATGTAGGAATAACATGTCGCAACATATGGAAAAACATAAAATTTCTTTAAAGTTTCTGAACGAAGCATCCTCAAGAATTGTGATAGCGGTTGTAAAGGTTGCTCCAGATTCACTCGTACGAGCGTTTTCCGAAATAGCGCATAACGCGCTAGGCAGGGCAAAGGCGCGTAGAAAAATTCTTAAAAAGCTCGCAAATAAGAAAACAACAGCTTTTCAGAAAAGAAAAATATTGAAACCGAAACTTGTGAAATATTTAACTGGTTATTTCATCAAATATTATGGCACGTAAAATGGCTGTTGTTCCCGTAAGTTGGCTTGATGTAATGCGAAATGGTGGGTTACGAGATAAAACCCATACACCAATAAAAAATGAAGTTTCTGTGTATGACCAACATGAGCACAAAAATGACCTATCTTTAATGTTTCCCAAGAATTTGCGAAATAAAGCGAAGTTAATGCTGAATAGTGTTAAAAATTTAAACCTCAATGAAAATAATCAAATTATCTATCCGGATAAAACCATTGGATCAAATATTTTTGATCTTATTAAATACTTTGTGTCTGATATCAACTTTTCACCTCCACGACCTTTAGATTCTGAAAAGTTTGAAACACTGCTCTCAGGTGTGCCAAAGTCAGCGTTTGGGCGGGGGAGAAAAGACAAAATGACGTCATCATGGGAAAGTATATACTAGCTAACTAACCGATCATAGCGTGTCATGAAAAACTATATAAAGGCTCGTCCCTAGAATCAAAATTCATTTTAATGTTTTGATTGCAATGGAGCATACAAAATACTGCACCTCTGTTGACAATACACCACTCGTGCTCTTTCGTTCAGGGTGGAGTTTATTCAGCAATTTTAACGTTGGTAAAATTTTCGTAAATGGCGTCAAGTACAACTGCGTAGAACAGTGGTATCAGAGCGAGAAAGCTCGCTATTTCAATGATGACGCTTCTTACAACGCAATTATGAGTACATATAAACCATCACAACAGAAGAAAATTGGTCGAGATATTATAAACTTTGATGAAAATCAGTGGTTACAACACGGTAATGCTGCATCCATCATGAAGGTTGGTCTAAAAGCAAAATTCGAGCAACTACCACACGTAAGAGCAGCTCTTATTGGGACTGAAAAGGCTTTAATAGCAGAAGCATCAGAGTGGGATAATTATTGGGGTATAGGTAAGAGTATATATGATCCAGCGAGTCGTGACATTAGGCAATGGACAGGGCAAAATGCGTTGGGGCAACTGTGGATGGAAATCCGGGACGAACCCAAGTGATCATAACGAATATGACAATCTTATCTAATGCAGGTTGTAGTATTGACTTGCTATATTTATCATGTCACATTGATAATTTTAACTATAACCCAAAAACATTTAGCGGGGGAATCTGGAAATTCAAACCACGAGGTACTGTTTTGTTATTTTCTAATGGAAAAATTGTTTTGGTTGGGGTCAGGTCAGAAAATGAAGCTTTTGCAATATTAAGTCAGATTCGCGAAAATCTTTTCAAATTAAATTATAGCTGTTTAGCACCGGTTAGCTTTACTGTTAAAAATGTAGTTGGGCTTTTACACACTGGACAAAAACTAAATTTAGGCAATCTGTATAATGAATTGAAACGTACTTTCCGAGTAATGTACGAACCTGAATTACATAATGCAGTTATTTTAAAACTTGACAAGTGTGCGACGCTAATATTTAGAACAGGTAAAGTAGTGATTACGGGTTGTGGTAGCGTTGAAAGCTTTTATAATTACGTGTCTGTTGTACATTGTATGCTTAAAAGCTTTTATAACCATGTGATCTAACAACAATAAACATGGAGGTTGTGATAATTTGTAGTTTGGAAAATGCATCAGTCGAATTTCCGACACAGTTTCGCGCTACTAACGTTCGCGTGTTGGAAACAAAAATACCAAAAAAGTATATAAACTTGAACAAAAACACTGTCGAATACCTAGAGGCAAAGTCATGGAAAACTTTTACGTTGGAAGATGGTTATTATGATATTGAAACACTGCTTGAATTTTTAAACAGATTTTCTTCAAAAATTACGTTTAGTGTAGACCCTACATGTGACAAAATAAATATTTATTGTTTGGACGATGCAGAAATAAAATTATCAGAAGAACTCAAAGCTCTATTTGGCTTCCAAGGCTCACATTTAAAAAATGGAAGGCACATTGGTGCAAAACCCTTGAATTTGACCCATAATAAACCACTTTTTATCTTATGTTCATTTGTAAAAGAGAGACTATTTAACGGAAAATATAAACCTATATTACATGTCATCTCAGAAAATTGCAATAATACTGTATATCTACAACTAAACAAGACCCTGCAGAAAACGTTCCAGTTCCAAGTGGTAGATGCGGATTTCAAACCTGTTAGATTCTTTAAACAATCAGAACTATTGCTGCGGTTGTGGTTCACATAAATGCTTAAAAAGACTTGCATTGTTGGTAATTTTACACTTTTATAAAATGTCTACTCCACTTTGTTTCAATTCACCTAAACTGCAGAACGTGACAGTTTCAAGACGTGTTCAGGTTATCAGACGAAAAAATAAACCAGTTGTTCGAAAACGTAAGATAACTTCCAGAAAAGCCAAAACTCTTAAAAGGATACGGAAACATGTCAAACAACAGAAAAAATGGCGCAAACGTGTGGGCTTGAGAAATTAAACTGGGAAAATGGCGTGTATACTACACAGGATTCCGTTGTTTCAACTCAACTTATTGAAGTAGCATGTGAAACCACATTACCTAGTTCCGACGATGATGATATACTGAGATTTAACATAAGCGAAAGTGCTTATGATCTAATAGATTTATCTAAAATTTATGCTTACCTTGAGATACAAGTACTACAATCAGATGGAAAAAATGTACCTGCTGACAAATTAGTAATACCCTGCAATCTGTTTGGGTATTCATTATTTTCTGCTATCGAAATTAAGCTTAATGGTGAACCTATAACATTCAATCAAAAACATTACCCGTGGATGACATACGTGCTTTATCACCTGCACACCAGCGCTGAGTTTCGAAAACAGTATCTCACCGGTGCAATATATGATGACGATGCACCTTACATGTTTAACGAAATAACAGCTGATAATTCTCCAGGTGTACGAAGGAACACAAACATTATGATGTCTCAGAAGTGTGAACTATACTTCCCAGTTGTAACAGATGCACACGTAAACCCAAAGTGTTTACCACCGAAAACCCGTATGGAATTAGAATTTGTTAGGAGTCCAACAAATCTAGTGCTTTTACACGATGGTAAATCGGAATATCAAATTCGAATAAATGAGTTCAAACTTTACATTTCTAAAGTAAAGTTAACAAAACAGGCACTAGAACACCAATCTCGACTCTTAAGTACCACGGGAGCAAATTATTTCAGAATCAGGTATAAAATACATACCCTATCTGTAAACAAAGGGTTACAAAACGTAGACTGGACAATTTTTGAAGGAAATCTACCTCGTAGGATATACATATGGTCCATTCTACAGGAAGCTTATGGAGGTTCGGCAAAGAAAAATTTGTTTGACTTTTCGCTTCCGGATATGGATCATTTTACTATATTTATGAACGACGATCGCTATCCGTGTAATATCACTGTACCTTGTAAAAGCTCTAGTGCATTACGGTGGTATTATTTTACATTGCAGGCATTGAATTATAAAAATGATAACTTGGGTTTAAATCCAACAGCATTTAAACCAGGTGCTGGATATCAAATATTTTGCATTGATTTGAGTCGAGACCATAGCAGTGATTGTAACTATCTGAGTAATCCAGAGAATGGACAACTCCGATTATGCATAGACTTCTCGAGCGAACTCAGTAATAGTTATTTTTGCAATGGGTGAATTTCCTGCTGAACTTCAAATTAACTCACATCACGATGTGGCTTGGAACAAATATGCTTAAATGGTTTAAATGTTGTTTCATTAAACATGTTTAAAAGGTATCGATTCATAGAGCAACCATGATCAATAAACCGGTGACTACATCGAAATTTAATAGAACCATACTTTGTCTTGTATTGTTGACTGCATTAGTTGTTCTTGAAAGTGTTATATTATGCTTCACTGCGAACCGTTGTATTACAGACCAAAAATTTTCGTGTTTTGAAAATTGGTCGAATGCTTCACAAGTAAAATTTAATGCAATAAGCGTGTACGACATTCAATGGATCAATAAAGCGTCGTCAGACCTACATTTCAATGTCCGTTTACAACGACCAGCAAATGTGACGTGGGGAAAACAAGTTGTTTATTTGTATGACGTTTTTGAATACGTATTTTTCAAATTACCAATCAACTACAAACATGGCATCATATTTATTCGTGCAGCAGGAATATATCGAGGTTTTACCTTCTATAAGTGTAACATTGCATCTCAGTTCATGGCAAAATTAGCACAGTTTGACTTTGCCCGAGTCCTTCAAGAAAGATATATAAACGTCAAAATCCTCGAAGCGTTTCAGTAGTTGATTTCGATTTCACACAATACAGTGGTGTCATGGGTAACAGACAAGCAAAGACTCACTATGACATTGTCGATTATGTGCACAATGAATACCTTCAAGGGGAAATTGCTTTTTGGCAATCAAAGGTAATAGAATTTCAAAAGGAGTGTCAATCGACTGGTGAATTTATTGACGGGCGCTCTCAATGTGAAGATGAATTATTTCACGTACTACACCTACGGCAAACGTTGTTAACAGCAGTTAAATTTATCGCTAGGGAACGGAAAAGGGGAAAAACTTTTGAGGAATCTGTGTATAAATTATCGTGTAAATATCCTCAGTTGTACACAACACATTGTAAAGTACTTGTAAAGTTATTTAAATCAGTGTAGATTAGGACTGCGCTCATGAGACGGGTATATAAAAAGTGTGGTTTGTCTGAGTCTTCATTCTTGCGTGTAACGTTCAGACAGTTTAGCTTTCCTAAATGTCACGGTTCATGTTAAGTCATCATTTAATACAAAACCACATTGGAAATTGTGTCGTAGGAAACTCTGTCCTTATTGATGACTATAAAAAACATATATATGAAACCATAAGAAACTGTGATGAGCGTTTCATAAGAGGTGACAACCGGACGGAATACTTTAAAATGTTCGATAAAGTTATTGGTTACAGGGGTTGGGACCATAAACCCGCTAATATACTTTGTGTGATTACGGAAGGTAATATTATCATAACAGCTTTTGTATATTCACATGCTGTTTATGCGCGAAAGAGAAAGAATGAGCTTAGAAACCGTATGTAATTTGAATTTATGTTTTGTAATGTAAATCTTTTTTTAGAAAATTAAGAAAAAAATTAGCCAGTTGTAACACCGGTAAATTTGATACTTCAATATCGTTCGCAATATATAGCGACAAGCGTACCTATGAATAGTAGCTGGGGCATACTAGTCATGTAAAATCCTTATACTATACATGATTAGCATGTTCCAGTTTTCGATAGTCTATCGATGTCTATCACATGGCGAGTGAAGAAGCATAAGGCCATCCGTCGGTTGTAGTTAATTGTTGAACATTATTAGCAATCCGTGAATTAACATTCAACTCTGTATACGTGCATTTCCAGACGTTCTGCTAACTGTAGTGGAATCACCACTATAGGCATTGTCATAGGTAAATCCATCTTACGCGAGAGTCATGCAAGTTAAGTCACGCGTGCAAAAAATACAGATGAACCATTTATCTTTAATTTACAATTCAACATATATACAATCACATGCAAAACAATCAAAATACAGTGGCTATGTACAAGTTATAAGTACAGTTCAATATCTTTCGCATGATTCAGACAGTTTATCTTTCACGCAGGTGTACAGCTGGTTCGTGTAGTTGATGTTGAGCAGTATGCAAGCGTCCATAACGTTACGCTTACAGTATCGCGACGAATGCATGCAGCCACCAGCCTCTTGGTGTAAACGTTGACCGGGTTCCCGTAGTAGCACGCGTCGCACTCGTCAGTGTACTGAGTGCCGAGCTTCTCCAGCACCCGATCTGCGTGCTCGTCCATCTTTCGCTGTTGTTGTAGACGCATACGATCGGAATAACGGTTGCAGACCAGTTGTTGCACGCACAAGATGTCGATGCAGATGATCGCCTTGAGTGCGGTCCAGAACTCGGTTTCCATCACGAAGTCTGGATCCTCCACGTTATCGAAGTCGATCTGGTCGTAAACCAGATCAGCGAGTCGTCGGGTATCGTCCATTTCGTCCAGATCGCGATTCATTTGATCCTCGACTGAATCGCGAACACCAGGACTGTTGCTGCTTGACACGAACAAAGGACCTGCGTCATCGAGCAGATCTCGCGAGTTGCCAACCGAACTGAGGTCCATCACAGTAGCTGACGTTGATGGACCCACGATTTGGATCTCGTCGTCGTAATCAAGCAGCTCTGCAGGTTTGCAGAACTTTGTAATCGACGATTGAAAAGCCATTGAAACAATAAAACGCGTGTTGTTGGGGAAAATATTAGTCACGATAAAACGTTGAGAAAACAAGATATGTGAGAAAATGGACAACTGTAAAGATTTTTATAATGCGTTTTCGGGACCAATCTGCCTGGCACAAAGATAACTGGGTTGGTAGGTCAGATGGAGGTTTTGAGAACACTGTATTCCTTAACGCGGTGTTTAGTAAGGTGGAGTTATGGTAGATAAACAAAAAACCCCCGCCGACATGGATTTTGCATGTTAATCATAATCACCTCCGCTGACATAATTAATCAGTCATATGAACACATCCCTCCCCAAATATTGTCCCCGCCGATCCAACTAACAACCCCTATTTGACCCAAATACAACCCCCGCTGACCGAATTAAAACCCCCGCTGACCCAAATATATCCCCCGCAACCCCCGCCGGGCGGGGGGCTCAGAACCCGCGTTTTTCATCTACTACCATTGGCTTCGTACGGCGGACAGAAATTGCTCACAAAGGGATCTGACTTGCGTTCCCAATCTCGCAGTGATAGCTGCAGTACCACTGGCAAATATGTAGTCTGATCAGAGGTAATTACTAAACCTTGGGGTTCGACAACAACACCTACTTGACGGTTGACAAACGCACCTAATCGCGAGATTGCATCACTAAAAGGCGAAAGCGTGGCATGCGTGGAAGTTAATGTCGAGAGCCAAAGTAGCAGTAAAATAGTACATACTTTCTTCGTGCCTGTAGGGTGACCTATACCGTTGTTTAGGCCAGGTGAAGAGGGTCGGGCCACTTTTCGGGGAGGCTCCGATTCATCCTCGCTATTCACCACTTCCCTGCCTAATTGCTCGGGATCTTCTTCGGTCGATTCATCTCGTCCAGTGAGGTCCTCCTGAGAATCAGCTTCAGAGGATTGCTCGGAGGGGTTCAAACACTCGGCCATCGCTAGGGCTAACTGTTCGTCCAAGTCTTGGGTAGGACTACTTACAGCGTCTCGTCGGAGCGTACACGGTTCCGAAATCAAGTAATTCACTTCCACGTGCTCACCGATTGTCTCGCCACTCTCAATCTGGAGCAGATTAACACCAGCGGGGCGTCGTAGGAGTCTTAGGCGCGCACACAGCAATACTAATCGATCTCGCCTATGGGACTCGTCTGTAAACTCCATGTTGCTTATTGCATACTGAGCAAAAGTAGTTATTGGGACTCCCTCACTGCCCTGATTACTATAGATGAATTCCAACAGCTGCGGCGCTTCGCACAGCATCTCGTGCAAGTCGATGTTGGCGGCAACGAAGAGCCGTTGCACTCGGGGCGTCTGAATACCAATGTAGTAACGCCAGTTAGGTATTATATACCCGTCAATGCGGATAGAAGCGCAAGCGGTGCTTAAAGTACCTTGATAGTTCCATTTTCAGTGGTGTCCGACAAAATAACAGCAAGGATCAACGCTCGATGTTGGTCGGGCATGACTCCTCCTACACTCTTGGCACATTGGGTGCATGCTCAAATCTGCCTCAAATTCCTTCTCCATGACTTGCTGGAGCGTGTGGCCATTCTCGAACTGACCCAAGAATTCCATGAGGAGTTCCAACGAAGCAAGAGCCACTGGATAGAGGTACAATCCAGTTACACGATGGTCGATAGGAGAGGCCATACCTAGAATACTGCTCAACATGGCAGAGTCTAGAAGAGCTGCGTCGTCGCTAAATTCGAAGCGGACATCGAAAAGCCTGCTCAGGTTGTTCAATTGCTCCATGGCTAGCACAACTCGCCTGTAGAAAAGGGCCTGCGGTTGTAGTACCGCAGACTGTCCGAACTCAACATTTATCTCACCTGCTCTAAAGTTAATCGGAATAAGGCATTCCGCTATATAAGGGGTCGAATTTTCGGTTACCTCAATGCGCGGGTATTGATAGTTCGAGGTCTCGGCATGATCAGTAGGGATGGCAAACAATGCGTCCGGTCCAACAAGTCGGTTTTGCTCATTCGCCGTCAATGGGCGAATGCGTCCTCGTTCAATCGGGGTGTCGTTAGTAAGATAAAGTCCATACATGCTACGCAATTGCTCGTCCAGTCGGCGTGATCGTTCGTCGTTAGCGTCCCACACAAAGTTAAGTAACTATCTTCGTCCCATACATGCGTCTGAATGTTCACTAACTATGCTTACGGATTCCTCAGAATTACCCGGGGACATACTTGGTCTCCCTTCGACAGATTCATCCTCAGCTGTCTAAGATTTCTGGAGTGGGCTATCCGAATTACCCGAGGCCATACAAGGCACCTCTTCGACGGATCCCAAAATATCGCTAGAAATACTAGACAAAGTGTCAGCGGACTCACCTAAATTACCCGGGCGCATACGCGGCGACCCTTCGATAGGATCCTCCTCTGCACTAGTACTACTGTCACTACCCTCCTCAGTGCTTTCTCTGGATTCATTCTCACTGGTGGTGTCGTCTGCGTCCTCGGAGCGGATTGACAGAATACTTGTTCGCATGCTCAAATGAATACCGTCGTCCGATGGGTTCGAAGTGCACCACGTCTCCGACGCGTTTCCCTCACTCCTTTCTCATACATCGGAGGTAGGTTCACGTCGGTACCAATCAGCGTTCGGATCTTCCCAATTCGCCCAGAACTCTTTGTCGCTCAACAGGCGTTCCTCATCGATTTCTCTATCGCTGGCTTCATCATAACTGTCGTCGGAGTCATCTAGATCGTTGGTCACTCCATATCCAGGCTCACCATCCTGCTCATCCTCAGAATCTCTATGTGAATGTGTGGTATTCTGACTTAGATTAGACACTTTCGCTCCACTTAATGCGGCGTTTACGTTATACAACGCCCGCCATGTGGAAGATTTGTCCACGTATGGTCATGACCACACCATGGTGCATGGTATTCCGACGGACATACAGTGCTACACAAGTCATGGTGTAGCTGACACCATGTATATTACGCTATGGCGTCTTCGACACCTTATGTTTAAATACTTATTTTAAAAAAAGGCGGGAAAACTAGCTAACTCAAATTTCAAATGATTTACGCTAATTGAGTGTAACCCATAAACCATTGCGTTGAAATCTTTGCATAGGAAGTGCGCGGACAGGAGTTAAACCGTGTAAACATCATACAACGGAAAAAACGTCAAGACATCTTCCCAAAGGACGTTCATTACCGTTAGCTAGAAGTTAAAGGTGTCCATGACACCATGTATAAATGCTGATGGTGTCCGAAACACTATATAGAATTGCTTAGAATATAGTGTTGGTCTTCTGTGCACTATATCGTTAACGGTGTTAGGCAGGCTGTACGTGGACAAAACTTCCGCATGGCGGGCAACTTATAACGTAAACGCCGCATAACTGATTCGCATCGCTCGCTGTGGATCCACGTCGTTCACATAGGAGTTCAACCGACTCCCTCAATTCAATACACTTCTGCTCAACAACATCATCAACCGCGTCAACTTCATCACGCAAGTTATTGAAAGAACTTAGCTCAGCATGGGGAACGTTGCTGCGCGCTTCAGCAACGGTGGGCGCAACGGAAGCCTCACAATGCGATGGGCGGTCTTTGTTTGCCACCTACATACCCGTACCTGGGCAGACCCCGGGCAATACTTTCAGCCCCAACGATCATACGCGCTTCATTGGTGCAAGCGGTCGCGAACCCGTTGCTACCTCTGCTTGGATACGGGTGACAAGGGCGGCCCCGGTCAGCATCAAGGAAGGACCCAATGACCGTGGTACCCCTTGCCAATGAGGTCGGGAAAGTCACCTCAAGTCCATCAGTCCTATAATTGGCCGGTTCTCAATAGCATTCAATTACATCAACTTCACTTCCATCATTATCTGCCATAAATTCACTAAGACTACAAGCGAGACCTAACCTAGGTAAATCAGCAAGTTCATACGACACACAATTCTCACGCTCAGACAAGGGACGACCCGCGCGGCGGTCCGACCCACATACTACATCATACGACCTATAATTTAGAACGGGATTAGGGCTAGCCGAGTCTGATGAGGCCTCTACATCGTCTAACCTAACCTCCTTCATTCCTGGTCGTTCGCCGACCTCTAAAAGCTCCATGGGTGCCTCGCACGACGACCCGAATTGATCCAAATCTTCCTGAGCCATATCAATGTCCTCGGCTTCCCTGCCGGAAGAATCAACATCATCAACATCATCCACACACTCTCTCGGATGGCCAGCCACAGAGGAGGAAAATAATAATAATGGCTCAAATACATTAACATCATCTTCCACATTCCTTTCAGTCATCTGCAAAGAGCTGGGGGTTCCGGAATTCCCCCTTGAGCTGATTCCCTGGGGACTACCGGCAATAAAATCATCACTTTCCTTATACTCACTTAACCCGTAATTTTCAATATAACCAGTTTCCATTTCTTCAGAAATCTCAACACTACCATTACTGCCTTCCAATACAGTCAAAGTTCGTTTGTTCGTTCCGGGCCTGCGCATAGCCGGACAGTTCGATTGATCGATTGGCCGATCGCCTCGCGGTTCGCTCTCTAAATCGCTCGCAGACATATATACAAGTGGATCTAATCCTGCGCTAGGTACATCCACACATGACATATACAATCCCTCTCCCAAGTAACGCTCTTTTTGATATTTTAGGTTTTCCGTGCTATTTACAGTGCTAGTGATTTCGTTCAGGTACTGTTCAGTGTCGGCGTCCGTCGAACTCAATGTCCTATCCTCAGGATCGTCGATCGGCATGAACGGACCACAACTCCGAGGAAGACGCGCGGCATCAACCAAAAGAGCGGTCGTAATCACGTTCAGGTGCCTCTCAACAAGTCCATCCGTCACCTCAGGAAAGTCTATGTCGTCATCGTTCCGATTCATCAGATATCCGTCGTCGTCATAGTACGGTTCGTCCGTAGTTGCAATAGCATTGACGCGTCCAGTTGGCGCGCTGTATCCTAACTTACCCTGGATCATGCCGAGTTCACGACTAAGCACCTCTAGACGATGGGTAGTGGCTGGACTGGGGTCTCGATTGCCTTTCGTTTGCGAAGCATTGCAATTAAATTGGTATCGGCGGCGAGCTACTGCGCCACCATTCCTATTTTCTCCATCTCCGGCATAAGGGCGATTAAACTGTTGAACTGGGGTCGCTCATTAGGGACTCTCTGGTATCCGTTTGCCTGTCCAGGCCGATTGTTGTAAATAGCAGGTTGTCGGTTAGTGGTATAGTCTCCTTTTCCATGAACATTATTACCAAAACCCGGTAGTGGACGATTTGACTGATATCCAGGTTGACCAAAATTCTGGCGATTTCCTCCATTATTCCATCCGGGATTATTTCGATACCCGGCGCCGGTCTCGAATCGACGAGGCGGAGGTGGTTGAGGAGCTCCACGTCCCATAGCGTAATTGTCGTTTCGTGGATAGGCTCCTCCGAAATTCCTCGGTTGGTACTGCCCTAGTTCTCGTCGTACTGCGCTAGAAACGTAAACTGATACAGGCTCAGCGTTGCGCGGTGCATTGCTAGCAGCTGGTGGGTAGCGTGCAGGATGCGGGCAATCGCGCATAACATGTCCTGGTTCCCCGCAACGGTAGCAAGTAATCTGCGGCGGCAGCGCGCGTGGCGGTGGCGCGGCGGCAACAGCAGGCACAAACGGCTGCGCGAGTGCATTTAGCTGGTGCATGTTCTCAGCTCGATTATCGATCACGTCCAACAGTCGCCTAATCGTGTCGCTATTACTATTATTTGCCTTGCGATGTTCCTCTATCATGGTCTGCAGTTGTGTGATCAGGCCTTCGCCTCCTTCCTCAAGGAGCGAGTTCACTGTTTTAGTGCGGGGCTTACTAGTAACCGAAGCGTCTGGGTCGGAGCAAGCAGCATTAGCGTCTTCGTATCGCTTAGCAACACCTACAGTATCCCGGAATGTCTCACACTCGTGAATCTCGTTATAGAACTTGCCTACGCGCCTCGGGTCGTAAACCCCTCAGCAAAAACATACGAAGCATGGTATCCCGTTGCACGTTGCTCATGCTCCATGTCGGGGAAGGCACGATCATACAGCTTCTGCAGCTCCAGACCATACATTGCGACTGGCTCGTTAGCTCCCTGTTGTCTAGTACAAAGTCCTGATAGTGATTTCTCGGGTCTACGAGAAGACGAAAACACGAAACGTAGGTTAGCGACAAGTCCTAGAAAAGTTTGGCGTTTTCTCGGTGGGAGGCCCTCAAAAGCCTCCCTAGCCGGTCCACGCAAGAGAGCTGGTAGACAAATCATCTTTCGACGATCGTCCCAACCATTGGCGTTGGCGAGGAGGTTATACATACGAACCCAGTCCTCAAAATCTTGACCTCCCGGTTTTCCATAAAAATTTGGCATATCCCTCAACGGTATCATCGGAGGACCAGTGGACTGTGTGGTTAAGTGGTACAAAATCGCATTCGTGGCACTTGCGTCCGCACCGAGCGCTTCGGCAAATTCTCCACGACGCAAGTGTCCGGTCGGTCGGGGTGGTGGCGGCGTTAACGGTCGCTCGCTGGCAGTTGCGGCCGGTCGGGTTCTAGTCCGTACGGTGTCCTCCATCGGTCCATCAGTCGCGCCGAAAAAGTCACTATTTTCCAAGTCTCCGTTGTGATTAACATTAGAGTCCACCTGTGTAAGTGTAAGCTCTCGATTTCAGTAGATAAATGCGTACACTTGTTTACCAGGTGTACAGCGTTTACCTAATAGCCGAAAAGGTGTCGAATCTGTGCGTTAAATCCTGTGCGGACACAAAAATAGATTAGGGCAGGTAGAAAGACCACGTTAATGTTGAACCAAACTACCACAAGCTAAATGATCACAAAGTATAGCTCGCCCAATATTCCAGTTATCAATCAAGAAACACAACGGTCCTGGTCAGCACTATCACACAGTTAATATCTTTAGGCGAAATAGCGAATCGAACAACGTCCACAGCGCAAAAACTATATATGTCAACCGCTGCGAATAAAATAAAGGAACTACGAACCTAACAAATATAACCAAACGCAGTAGTAAACACAAAAAGCGAGTATTAAAACAATAAAACAAAAGAAAGATCAAAGTTAGGTTTACAGTGTCCAAATAGCAATCGATGACGTGTCCTTCAAGCGTATCTCCGTCAGCAGGGAATCCGTCGACACGATAACCCAGCGTCCGTTTCCAAACTAATCGCAACGCAACAACCCGCAGTCTTCCACCGAGTGTCCACGAACAGTACCCACGTAACAGTATCGCACCGATAGTTGACCGTCGAAATGTCGTCGCAGTATTAACGTTGACGTCGCGTCGGATCAAGAGAAATAGTCGGCAATTAAAATCGAGCTAGACCAAAAACTGACAATCTATTAAGTCGATAGTCCGGACAATGTTGCGGTCCTGAGTAACCGTCGATTCGCAGACAATTCGAAAGTCCCAACAGTCCACAAGATAAGCCGCACAAATCACAATCCGAGATAATACGAATAGAATGCCGCAATAGTAGGACCCGAATGAATTTCGACAGCGAACGCGAGTAATAAGTCAATGTGTATATACTTGATAGTAATAAGCGTTAGTTAATTAGTTAAGCACACTCTAAAGTCTATCGTTGAAATAGTGCCCATCGGTTCAATGTACGCAAATGTCGGCGCACGCGGTGGGATCGCGGGTTGAGGCGTAAATCTGGGTAACGAGCAAAGCGAAAACTTGGGCCAGGTTGAACTCGTTGACATTCAAGCAGGAGAATATTACAAGGGCACAAAATAAACACGACATTCTAACATTAAAACGCGCAAAAATCGGCACATTCCAAAAGTTACGGTGGTGCAAAAGCGTATACCTAAATGCACTCTAGATGCGAGAGGTCCAACCAGAGCTAAGCTTCTGATCTATGCAAGTTCGATTTGCAAAGTTTCTGACATTCCGACAAGTTGTTACCGTCATTGCGTTACCCGGAGTAGAACATACGCCTTACGACGCATGGTTTGAACAAAATTTTAAACTCACTACGTGGGGTTTAAATGAAGATTTACGCCTCACGGCGTAGCCCCCATACGATGTAATAACGGTGACGCAGCTGCATGGCGCAACTTCCTAACACCATGCCCATACGACCCCGGCTATCGTAACCTCAAGGGCGGACCTTAAATGCTGAAATTTTTACCCTATTCCTGGTCAGACCAAGAGGCTACGGAGCTTAGCAAGCCGCAGGCGCGCTTCACGGGGTGTGTTCGGACCCCTCCCGATTGGTTACACACATGTCTAGTTTCTGGTGTGATTTCTGAGGTCCCCCAGGGAGGCTAGCACCGACACCTGCTCACAGGTCATGGAGCCTAGCCGCTATTCCCTATCTTAGACTCATCGGAAGTTGTTCATTTCTAATTAGTTATGTGAAATGTTGGATTGAAATTGAAAGTGTCACTAGAAATTTGAAGCTCAAATTGACTTACCTAGCAAAGCTCTCAGTATGCTCCGTGTTAGAGCATTGACCTATGTGGCCCCCACAGGGTTCCGACAGGCCCTGAAAGTTTAATGTCGGATTATCAATGGCGTGGCCTGCTCCTTTCAATAAAGTCTATGTCGATGAAAATATTCAAAAAAATCTCTAGTGAACTTCTCGGATTATCGCCAGGGACGAATTAAATTTTGCCTGTTTTTCTATGATTTTATTCCTTGGTTCCAGTAATAAACGAAATAAATTAGTTAGAAGGCCATGTTCGTCAGGGCTCGTGACATTCTCGCACACAAGCCATGGCGAGCAGTGCCTGCTCGTCCGTGTGGACAAACCAGCGAAAAGCCCTATCGTCTCAGTATCAAGTAAGACTGTGGTCGGTGCTTCAAGATACAAAGTTTATTTACAGAGATTAAATTTTATCGAGGGGATGAGTGTTCCTAAACAAAGGGCGGGGCGAGACGAGTAAAACGGATCGGGGAAGTCTAGTAGTATCTTGCTGTGGTCGTCGCTGCGGTTCAACACATTATGGGGCACGAGACGTTAAAAATAGAACAGGGGTGCAGCGTACAGATATCCGCCAAATCGCGGACTAGGGACGGTTATCCCTGCTTCGACTCAATGTTAGCGAAGTAATCAGCTATGCAGCGCCATAAGCAGGGGCCCTAGAGTGCTTCAGAAAACGCTCCTTAATGCGTGTCACCTCAAGCGACGAATAATTGCCTACAGCGTCGGACCTCAGGCGGGGCTACGGGCGAAACGGGACTGAATCGAACTATGCAAGTTCCATGACATGGCCTAATCACTACTTGGAGCAACGATGGGGATGGAGTGACACTAGAAGCACCGAATCGGTTACTCTGGCAATACGTTTACAATACTACCTACATTTGAGTTCATTTTATTAAAGTTGGTGCCCCTAACTACCTAATAGTACGACTGACCGAACCGAAAGCTAGAGAAGAAGAAGGAATAGGCTAATTCATCGGCTCTAGGCCGGCGGAATGTGATCGTGGTGCTAAATGGCATGATGCGTCCTTCTAGGCAACTTACGAGGCCGCCCCCAGGGGCGAGCTCGCTTGGTTGGCGTCGCCTTGTTTTCTCCGCTGGAATTTTGGCTGGGGGCAAGTTTTACAGGCGAGCTGCATCTGACCGAGGAGCGACTCAACCTTATCTCCTACCTTTGGGACATTTTGGATCGATCGGGCCAGGGGCGATCGGCCCCGGACGCATTCGCGTCTTGTTTTCTGTTTTGTTGTCGTTTAGTTGCCTCTCTCTATTCCTACCTTTTTCTTATTACACTGCAGTGTCTCAACTGCACTGTAATGCAGTTGAGTTATCATTGACTTAGTAGTCGATGTTGATGTGTTCCTATGGCTGACTGGTTAATATGCATGATTCTGCAGCGGGCTTAAATTCCCCGTGCAGGATCGAATCATGATAAGGGAAAAAACGAACTAGCAAGCGCTGAAACTGTGAAAGAAACCGAATCTGAGCAGGCACGATACATAGCCTAACGGGCAACTCGGGACAAAAGTAAAAACCAAGCTAAACTCAGCGATCAGCTCGCTCCGAAAAAATATCGGGGTTTTGCACTTGCTCGGTTTGGGGCTTAAACGGCCAGAGCGAGGCGATTAGTTTTCCTTATTGGGATGGAGGTGAATGAATTTTGTACTTTAGCGGCGGGGGCACGAAGTGTTCCTCCCGCAAAGGCGTTGCTTGATTACTGCGATAGTGCCGATTCTCGGCTTATTTAACCATGCTTATTTGTAGACATTGGCCTCTAGAGAGAACCATGTTACCACACTGTGGCGAACACTCGTAAATTTGATCATGTCCGTGGCCTATTTCCGAGTGCACCAAAATGAAGTTTTAGTGTCAAACGGTCCATACTCGGCATCAGCTGGGGTGAACGGAATTTTGAGTCGGCTGGGGCTCTGCGCCCTCGGCCGCGTGCTGGGGAGTTTTTGGGGGACGGGATATAGCCTAGCATTGTTTTCGGCCAGTTGTCAGAGAGAAATGCCTTACTACTTGTGCTACCTACAACATTTACTTTTAAACTGGAGTAAGATCTCTGCAAGATTTTATTAGTCCGAACACCGATGTGCCGCAAAACGAGAGCCAAATGAAACAGACACCAGCCCTTATTAACTTTCCCGGGGGGAACAGCAAATACCTTAGGCTCAAGCTTCAACGCCTAGAATTTGTTCCGTCTTTTGTGTTCCCAAATTTTCTTAACTCGATAGAACAAAAGAAATTTTACGGGCTTCCTAAAGCCCGACGGAGGCTGGTGCTCCGTTCCTAATCTGCGATTCTGTCCAAGCTCAAACACGGCATGAGCATTGAACAATCCACTAAGCTACCAATCTGGAAAACCATCAAGACAAATCATTAAACAAGTCCCTATTTTGTGGTGTGAACATTCAAGAAATTTTACCGTGGTCAGCTCAGGGAAATTCGACAATCCTAACTCAAAAGAGGCACGTCATGTAAAATCTGTGCGATAAGTGTCCATTTTGTTGTGCCCTACCTAAGACCACGGGAAATCAGAAAAACTTCGACCTAGATGACCAGTCTTCACAATGCTCTGCGCGTGTGTAACGAGAATCGCCTAATGCCTTCTGTGTCGGAACTCGATATTAAAGATTGATTCCAGTTGAAGTCATGCGTAGCATTTCCGTGGGGTTGGGTGGGTCAGAACCCGAACGCGAGTAATTCTACCTACGGGAAGGGTCACGCTACGTTCAGGGGATGCCTAAACGAACGGCCTGTTACTCTTCATTCGGCAGGGAAACTAAACCCCCGCGTCCACTAAACCTTCAAGTACTTACAAACGTTGATCCTGGGGCAGCACCAGCTGAACCCCCTTCGCGAAGTGGGTACCTTTGCGGAAAACTTTCCGTCCATCGAGTCGATTCAAAGCAAAAGCGAAAGAGAAATAGAACAGAGCCTAATGAAAACGGTAAACATTAAAACCTAGAGTCGGAGTCGGTCAGTAGAGTCGACCGAACTCCGCGCTATCGAAGTCCAACTGATTCCAACATTCGACGCGTTGGTCATAACCTCGAAATTTCTGCCTGTATGTTAGGATGGCGATTTTGTCGCCGTCCAATCGTTGGCGATTTCTTGACGCCCACCTTTTTGGGTCTTTTCGCTCAGTGGCCAATTGGGGACACTTCCGGAAATTCGAATTTAGACGGCTACCGTAAGCCGTCGATGTCCTTAGAGAGAGTCGGCTTCAATTAATTTGCCGACTTCAAATTTGAACCCTCCGAGTACTCGGAAGTTGACCATGTGTGATTTTAGCCCCGAATTTCCCATGACATATGAGCTTTTAAGTTTGAATTTCCTGCAATTAGCGCCGGATGTTCTTTTAAATCCAATCCAACGCCCACGTCATTGCGACAACATCCGGTCCCAAGATGGTTGAATCGCCACCCAATTTCCTGCAATGTCCTCAAAAGTTGCAATCTGTCCCGTCTTTCGAGTCGTTTAAGCTTTCCTGTCTTAATTGGTCGGCAAACAACGATCTCGCCTTTGTGGTCTCGATATGCCGCTCATCGCTCGACTCGAAAGCGTTGCGGAAAGTGACCCTATTCGCGAGGACACAGCAGAACATCGAGAAAAACCAATTTCATTCGTAGTTCCGAGCTGATTTAGCTGATTTCCACACGCTCTAGGGGGGAGCCAATGACGGGGATCGTTCCATTTCGAAGTTGGAGATGAAGCATCCTCCGAGGGGCTCCTAGTGGGGCAGGGGTCCTGTTCTGAGACCACAGAAACCCCCTGGAGGGCCTCAAACGCACCCCCCGTCCGTCCTAACCATCGACATCCAGTCCGTCCATAAAACTCCTAAATTTTAGCTCATTTCGTACGTCGTGCCCTCGTTCGTCTGTCCTTATGTGGTGTTCTTATAAATATATACATATATATATATATATATGATACTTACATATTAATGTAATAAATATAAACATATATGTCCACCCACATGTATACGCATATACAAATACACACAATGTATACACATTAGACATAGTGGCGTCCTGAGCGACAGAAAGGTCGCTCAGGATAAATACACACGCAGAACACGTGAAACACAACAACAAAGACGACAAAGAAGAAAACCGGTCAATCGGTTAGAGAGAGAACGAGGACAAGAAAATAAAGGACAGCGAGGACACGAAGAGGGCGTGGGAAGGGAAGCGGGACAATGGGGGATCCCAGGGGATTTTCGGGGGGCTGGGCTTAAATTCGGTCCCGGGACGAAAAACGGGGCCGGTCGATACCAAACACGAGGGGGGAGGACGTGGTAGCGGGTCGGAACCCACCTATAGGTTCTGATGTATATAAGTATGGGGAGATTTGACGGGATCTTCTGCGTTAACGGTTGGGCGGAGCGACGCCCGCCGGGTATCGTTGGACTCGCCGTTACACGGCGATTCGAATGAGGGGTGATATCGCTACCGGAGCGGCAGGGGTAAAAAAGGTGCTAAGTTGCGGCGATTAGAGAGAGTAGCGGCTACGGTAGGGGCGTTTTCGCCAGTTGTCCCGGGTTAACGGGGCGGCGGACCGTGACCCGCCGGGCATTTTTGGAGAAGTCTCGTCGAGACTAATCCAATGAGCGGCAGCTCGCCCATTTTGGAGTTGGGAGAAAAATCTTGAATTATCGGTGCCCATCAGGGGTTGGTAACAGCGTTCGAGGCACCTTCGAGTGGCTACAGCGAGTCCGCGGGGACTCGGACGGAAGTCCGGCGCACGTCGTTGGACTCGGCTAGTGACTATGAACAAAACGAGGGGTCGCATGCACCGGTTCAACAGTAGGGGTATGACAATGAGGATGTTGGAAGGTGGGGGCCTGCATTAGTCGCATACTACAACGGAGGCTAAGGAAACGAGGCGATTTTACCTGAAAGAGTCGTCCAAGGGGCACACACATATACGTACACATATTTTATATATACATGGTATGTGCTAAATATATGGAAGTTAACAGTCTGGATCCGCGTTGACAATCACACCTAGCGTAAGTAGCGATTGTTTCTACACGTTACAAGCGAAGTTCCGGCGTTGTCCGGAGCGATTTTGGCGTCCAGCAATAAGTTCCTACAAAAATGTTTGACCACCATGCTCCGGCTACTCCCAAATGATTCCGACCTAGACGGTGGCGGGCCATTAAAGTAACCCGTATGCGTGGGTCTTGGTAAGCCCGAAAGCTAGTAAATGTAAAGTAAGTTGTTTGTGAATGGTGATTTCTTTTTACCATTACTTAACGTGTAGCTAAAACCAAGTAGACTTAATATTTTTGATTTCTGTCTTAATAACTTGTTAACTTGAACGTGCAGCCAGGGGCCTCGGTACTATTCCCGGAGGGTCATAACCGTCAAAACTTTTTGCGTATATGGGCGACTGGTTGGGGTTCTGCATGAATTCCCATTTTCTGTCGGTTTGGGGCTTACTGCCCGGCCTCCTGAAATGGGTTAAAACAGCCTAATTTTCACTATTTCGTCCCAACTGCTTCCCGCACAACACTCGTCCCCAGTGATAAGACATACACTCGATACATAAAGGTAAAGATGTAATAAGGTTGAAACCTACAGCATGAAATAAAACCGAACAGATTATAGCATACGGCACAAAATGATATAAACGGAATATGGAGTTATACAGTAGCAATGGCTGAAAATGATAAAACCGAATCAGGTGATAAATTACGACATAATGCGGCGTTTACGTTACTAAGTTGCCCGCCATGTGGAAGTTTTGACTTACGTACAGCCTGCCTAACACCGTTAACGATATAGTGTACAGAACACCAACACTGTATTCTAAGCAATTCTATATAGTGTTTCGAAGACCATCAACATTTGTACATGGTGTCATGGACACCATTAACTTCTAGCTGAACCTGGATAAAAGCCTTTTGGAAAGATGACTTAACCTTTTTCCGTTGTATGGGGTTTATACGATTTAAGCTTCTGTCCGCGCATCTTCCTATGCAAAGATTTCAAAGGAATGGTTTATGGGTTACAATCAATAACGTAAATCATTTGAAATTTCAGTTAGCTCGTTTTACCCCCCTTTTTTAAAATGAGTATTCAAACATAGGGTGTCGAAGACACCATAGCGTAATATACAAGGTGTCAGCGACAGCCATGACTTGTGCTGCAATGTATTGGCTTCCTAGTACCATGCACCATGGTGCGGTCATGACCACACGTGGACAAATCTTCCACATGGCGGGCGTTTTGTAATGTAAAGGCCGCATAAAAATGATAAAACGAATCAGGTTATAAAATACGGCATAAGAATGATAACCGAATCAGATTATAATGATAAACGAATCAGGTTATAAAATACGGCATAAGAATGATAAATGATAAGTATTAAAATACGGCATAAAAATGATAAACGAATCATGTTATAAAATAC
>JASANE010007739.1:0-17660 GCA_030248225.1 Trileptium ribeirensis
AAATCTTGGCGATGAATTTTTTACAATGGTAGATTTTTTACTTGTGAGCTTAAAGTTTGACGGTTCACCCATATCCAGACGTTTACTCTCTGTGCATATACTATAATTTGAACTTTCGTGCTACATGAAGTGTTTTTAGTGGTGTTATTAAGTTCTGGAATATTTTCTTGCAAAGCATATGACTACGTAGGCTACACACATTATTCTAATTTTAGTAGTATATAATTGGACAAAATATATGTAGAGAACTTAGGATAGCCTCTTTTATCGTACTTGTTGCCGAACATGAGTGACAAATTACCGGTGCTTACCGACACGGACGATTATAGCGGTCTAACAGATCGCAATTTGGTTTCGAACAACGATACCACTTATACTGAATTTAAGCCTCCAATTCAAACCCCACCAAATGAACCTGTCACAATTGCTGCACCACCGAATCCCGAAATGGCCCCAACGACGAATGCTCAACATGTGATGATGTCAATCGGATCGACTGAAAACTACGAAGAGCTTATGGGAGGTAGCGTGCCATGTCCATCTTGCAGAGGTTCCGGACGTGTGCCCAAAGGTAAGTAAATAACTTGCGGTTTCAATTGTTGATTCTGCTATCTGTTTATAGATCGATGATTGGGTTTTGAATGCATACGATAACCAAAACTGTAAATTGACATAGTAATAGTTTAGGAAAGATATAGAAACGGAGCGAGCGAAGAGAGTGGAGTTTCTACTGCTGGCGCTAGTGGAAAACCTTGACAATTTGAATTTTTGTCGGTTTCAGCCACGCATAACTCATCTCCGGATAGATGGATGTCGATAATTTTTTGTTCGATACAAAAGGGATGAGAATATTCCCTTTAGTTTAATGAGAACAGCTCCGACCCCATCTTTCGGGTCAAAATGGCAAAAAAACAGAATTTTAAGGGTTCTTTGCCAAATATGGCTATACGGGTATCAGTATGTCTCAGTTAATATCCGAGGTTTCGCATCAAAAAACGGAGACGAACAGTTATACTTCATCGAGATTGCAAATTTTCTGCTGACAATCAATTTTATGTGGGACCACTCCCTGGGCCGCTCTTTTTCAAAAATAAAGATTTTTCAAATTTCGGCTGGTACTGCGTGTTTTTACCTTATATCGAATGTCTTTTAGACTTTCAAACACGCTAAATAAGATGGGTTTGTTATTTAGAGTCCAACTTAACTTTATTATATCTTTTCATGTGGTTTCAAAGATTTTACCGTCGACGAACTTTTCAATCTTTCATAATTTGGTTTCTTATTGCGCACAGGGAGTCAAGAATGTTTTATATATATGTTTTTGGCATGCTGAATACTATGGTTTTAATATCTAAAGAACAGCATGTATATTTCATGCCTTTTCACAGGTTTTCAGTGTGTTGAGGGTTAATGAACATGAGTTCCAGAATATTACATTGCCTTCAGGGCCTGTATTCTAAAATGAGGGTAGCCTCTACTCGCAGACAATTTTTGACCTATGTTGGAGCAAATTTATCCTAGTCTCACTGGAAATTATCCCTAGCCACTGCTTATAGTATTCTAAAAGCGGGATAGGCTATCCAGATGAGATAATTTACCTGCGAGTAATTTAAGTTAAATGTAGGGAATTTTGTCCTACTTGCAGGTAATCTTTACCCACGGGTAATTTTGTCCTAACTGCATGTAATTTGTTTACCTGAGAGCAGGTTTTTTGGTCAAAAATATGTTGATTTGAACACAATTTCTTATAAGTGAATACCAAATTTTAAAAGTGACCATATAAATGAACAGGAACATTTAACCTCACGAGAACCATCGTTCGAAACCGAGTTATGTTTGCAATACTTATGACTGCATGATTCACAATGTTCATAAGCTATTATTCATATGTATATAACAGTACGCACCATTTACGCAGTACCACACACTTACGTTATGATATGTATAGCCTAAGTAATACACCCACACACGTACGTAATATACCCACATATACCTATGTAATATGAGCTAGTTTGGTTACGTATAAGCGCATATCTAAGCGGTCATAGCTAGTTGCAAAATAGACCAGTCATGCTTAAAAATGAACACTCACGGTTATGATTGACCAAATTTTTGAACAGTTCAATTTTAAAAAACCCTGCTGAGGATAAATTTTGCCCTACCAGCTGATAGAGTTTTTACTCGTATGTAGAAGTAATAGCATTATAAAATAATAGTATGGTTATATTTTTATCTTCTTTTTAGAATACGAGTAGTCCTCCAGTCTGCCCTGCTATTTAGCTGGCAGGGAGTAACCGGAATTCCGGTTCCGGTTCCGGCGAAAATCGTGTTCCGGTTCCGGCAAAGGGCAAAAACCATACCGGAACCGGAATTCCGGTTTAAAATTTTTGTTTGAAATTTTCCACGTTTTTTGCTTCATCCTGTAATCCAAACATATGTAATATATATTATACAATGATCAAGCTCCAATACAACCAAGCAAAAGAAAAGATTAACTAACCAATTTGCCGTGTAAAACGTAAGTAGGGCACATAATTTGAGCAGGAATTTGTCATAATAACCTGCAGGAGTTTGTTAAATCAAAGCCAGGTCGATGCTTGTAGCAGCTATTTTACACATCCAGAAGTCTGTGGGATACGTTTGAATTAAACCGTGTAAACTCGGTAACAGAGTATGGCTTTACGCAGAACTACTTAGGGTATGCTTGGCTAACATAAATTGCGTCAAGCACCCGCCAGTGCACTTGTAAACTTGGTAAATCAGGTCTAAATTGAAGTAAACTAACGTTATCTGCAACGCAGCTAGAAACTGCTTTCTTGGCAATGAACTGTATTTATTGAAACTGTGCGAGCAGCATCACAGTGTGTCTCATTTAAATCATTCTGATAAGAAAGTTATCATCATTATGACCTAACTGACGGGCACTGTTTGTCCAACGCTAGCTTAAACAGCGTCTCTGACCACTGATCAAGAAAATTACCTTATATCTATTATTTTCTCTTTAGAATCATATAAACCAATAATTTTAAGTTTCCTACAGAAGAACATACAACAAACGTATGTGTAGTAAAGGGACGCGACTGGAGACAGAGCGAAAGTGTGTATTCTACGCTCCAAGCTTTGTAAGCATATTCGATTTGACGCAGTATATGCAATGGTGTATAGTGGAAGGCATTTTTGCTTTGGGTGTCCAAAAATCGACATATTTGATCGATAAATAAACATTATTAGCTTCATCAGTCTCTTTAAAGTTTCAGAAAGGCAATAATACCATCGCAAAACCTTAAGTTTAATGTAAAAGTTATTTTAATGCATTTTAAATTCACTATACCTTCATTTCTTCCATCATCTGTTTTACTATATATAAATTTCGAAGACCAGGTTCCGGTTCCGGATCCGGTTTAAATGGACGGTTCTGGTTGCTGGTTCCGGTTCCGGTAAATTTTGGTTCCGGTTATTCCCTGTTAGCTGGGTAGCCTAAATTACTCCGACAGATTAGTTTATTTATATATCTTTTTTAATGCTCGCTTTCTGAATTTTACTGTTTATTTTATGTTATTCTTGTTTGTGGCCTTGTATTGTTAAAACTGACAGCACTGCGACAGCGCGATTTTTGGATTATAAGAATCCGTCATTTGCAACAAAAAGCTATACAGTTAAACAGGCATAAAAATTTTTGTATTTTCTTTAAAGTACTGATTGCCCCAATATTTTGTTGCATATTTGGAAAAAATTTACGGCGTTTCCGAATCTATTAATAGTCGCATCCTTCATAAGACGATATGTCAAATATATATGTATGAACTTTCGAAATAATTTTCTGCAGCATGAGTCCTAGCGTTATCAAGGTATAAACGGCTACCGACGTTTGGTTTAATTTTTGGTTAAAAATAGTTTTGACATTTCTTATTCGACATTTAGCAGAGCTGTTTTAATCATATGGACTTTGTAGCTGTCTTTGTAACTGTTGGTGAAGCTTTCTAGTACACATCATAGCAGGCAGGCGCGGGCCAGACCTTATCTTGCCAGGGTTCCGATGTCATGAGGAAAGTCCGATGTCTTTATAACGTCCAAAGAGATTTTGCTAGAATGTGTAGTCAAGTTTCGAAATTTGTGGAGACGTTGTCGATCCGGTCTCGGAAGGCCCATTTTTAAAGTTGAGTGATTGCTATTTGCTAGAATCTCGCTAGTGGGTGGTATGGCTGAGGGAGTGCCGCCCACCATGGTCGACCCGCCACTAGTTCGCGGTGAGGTCATCTCATGTTCGTGCCCCCACAAATTTTCGATGCTCTGGTTCGTTTTCCCTCCCAGAAAAAGTTATTGCCCCAAAAAATTTAAGAAAATTACGTCGAAACCGAACCGGTGGAGCTCCTTTTCGTACATCCCCACTATAGAGCCTGTCCCCAGTTCGATGGGGGCTTCCCCGGTTCATGCCAATTCACAAATTTTGACCATACTGTGACGCTAGAGTTGTGACGTCAACACAAATGTTTCGAATGTAAATGCTGCCGTGAAAAAAAGAAAGAGGACTGGTGATAGCAAAAATTTTGCTAAACGATATACGGCGAAAACTGAGACAAAACGTAAATGTTAGCAGCAGCACCGGCACGATTTATCTTTAAAGGAGGACTGAGGTGGAGGCAAAATTTTCAAGTCAACGTGCGAAAATTTTGGCAAAAATATTTGTGGGGGAGGCAGTGGCACTCGATCCATCGCGAGCTGAAAAGTGGGGTGTTTTTTGCGCATCAAGTTACCGGTATTTTTGCACGTTCCAGGACGCAGTTGATTCCCCACTTTACTAATGAAAACAATGCAACTGCTAGGGTGCTGGTGCCTACCACTCCTTCCCCATCCATCCAATTTTGTAGCGTTTCCATTGATGTAGTGGGATAACCGACTATTTCAAAATTTCCAAAAATTGTACAGTTTTACATGCAATCATACCACCTATTCCATTAATTTAACGTAGAGTATTTAATGTTTGCGCAGTAAATTACGCGGAATTCTACTGTTAAGCGATTGCCAGCAGTATGATTTGTCACGACAAATTCACTGGTTGTCCACATCAATTCGTGACATAAATTCGTCAAACAGCTGTGGAATCACACTGCGACCCTCATCATACCATGTACTTCGTGTAAACCGGTTCAAGCACCCTTCCGCCGCATTTATGCATTTTCCAATTTCGCTATAAGCTACAATTTTATTACTGCTACTTCATTATGAGAATTTTTTGAGGGGGGATGGTTTCATGTCCTGGCGGTTCTTCTTGTTATCATTCTGCTGTAGTATCAAATGGCACGAATTGTGAACGTACGGGTGTACAAGCATTGCAACAGAACTGAAAAAATCAACACGAAATGTAGGACGACATAGTTCCATAAAAAGAAAAACTAAAACGAACTAAAATGGTCCTGAGAGAGAATTGAACATAGACTACTTGCGTGAGGATGATACTCCTTAACCACTACACCATCTGACATTTGAAATTAAGATCTTGCAATAATTGTTTATATATTATTAGCAGGGAATAACCGGAACCGAAATTTACCGGAACCGGAACCAGTAACCGGAACCGTCCATTTAAACCGGATCCGGAACCGGAACCGGAACCTGGTCTTCGAAATTTATATATAGTAAAACAAATGATGGAAGAAATGAAGGTATAGTGGATTTAAAATGCATTAAAAATAACTTTTACATTAAACTTAATGTATTGCGATGGTATTATTGCCTTTCTGAAACTTTAAAGAGACTGAGGAAGCTAATAATGTTTATTTATCGAGCAAATATGTCGGTTTTTGGACATTCAGAGCAAAAAAATGCCTTCCACTATACACCACTGCGTATATTGCGTCAAATCGAATGTGCTTACAAAGCTTGGAGCGTAGAATACACACTTTCGATCTGTCTCCAGTCGCCTCCCTTTACTACACATACGTTTGTTGCATGTTCTTCTGTAGCAAACTTAAAATTATTGGTTTATATGATTCTAAGATAAAATAATAGATAGAAGGTAATATTTTCTGATCAGTGTTCAGAGACACTGTTTAGGCTAGCGTTGGACAAACAGTGCCCGTCAGTTAGATGATAATGATGATAACTTTCTAATCAGAATGCTATAGATGAGACACACAGGTGATGCTGCTCGCACAGTTTCAATAAATACAGTTCATTGCCAAGGAAGCAGTTTCTGCTTGCGTTGCAGATAACGTTACTTCAGTTTCACCTGATTTACAAAGTTTAAAGCGCACTGGCTGGTGCTTGACGCAATTTATGTTAGCCAAGCATAGGCTAAGTACTTCTGCGTAAGCCACAATCTGTTACCGAGTTGGACCGGTTTAATTCAAATGTATCCCACAGACTTCTGGATGTGTAAAATAGCTGCTACAAGCATCGACCTGGCTTTGATTTAACAAACTCCTGCAGGTAATTATGAAAAATTCCTGCTAAAATTATGTGCCCTACTTACGTTTCACACGGCAAATTGGTTAGTTAATCTTTTCTTTGGCTCGGTTGTATTGGAGTTTGATCATTGTATAATATATATTACATATGTTTGGATCACAGATGAAGCAAAAATGTGAAAAATTTCAAACAAAATTTTTAAACCGGAATTCCGGTTCCGGTATGGTTTTTGCCCTTTGCCGGAACCGCAACCGGAACACGATTTTCGCCGGAACCGGAACCGGAATTCCGGTTACTCCCTGATTATTAGGTTTAACGCTGCGGTGCCATGCTGTGGTTATCTGTGAGCCCACCATGAAAATATCTGTTAGAATCGTATTCGGCGACCCAAAATTACTCTATCTACCAAATATTAGCTATTTCTTTGGGGCTAGGCACCGTACCTCCACCAGACAAAACTACCTGCAGGTAAGGCAAAATTACTCCCAGGTAAAAAAATTACCTGCAGGTAAATGAAATTACTCCCGGGTAAAATATGCATACTCCGGAGTAAATATTTTACTCGCGAGTGAAAACATTGCTCTCGGATAATTTCTACTCTTATCCGTACCCCAATTTAAGAATGCTAAAGGTAAGTGTTGTGGGAGGATAGAAATTGCCCGCAGACATTAATTTTAGGAACAAGGGCCCAGTATTTAGTTTAGTTATGTCCTGTGTGCAGGGTATTAAGAGTTGTCTATATTTAATGGTTTTTCGACAGTCTGAATACGATGGTTTGGATACCTATGGATCGGCACGAAACTTCATGCGTTGTCAGTTGTCGATGGGTTTAGGGTCGACGAGGTTTTAAGTTTTTTTAGATTCAAAATTCTGAAGCTTCTAGGGTGGTTTATACATAAAACCCGCGTGTTGCAAATGGTTACTCAGAATGATAACTTATAAATGAAACCACGCACGCTTCCTTTAATATCGTAAACGAGATGCTAGTGATGTTCCCGTTGCAACATCTAATGTGGTGTTTGATACAAAACTTAATGCTGCGACAAATGTCATTGGTAATTTTTATGATGGGGATTTTTAATTTAGTGTTTACAGTGTGGTGAGTGAAACGATATTAACCAAAAATTCTCATTGGCCGGAGTAGTAAATTTCCACTGTGTCCATCTATGAGGCTTTCTTTAGGGTGCCACGGATAACATAACTTCGGTAGGGCGGTTTAATTCGCACAATGGCTTATTCGAAAGCTTAAAGTCTACATTTGTGCCCACTGTTTAATGGCTGAAACCTATTCCAAATTGCCCCCTCCCGGAAAAAATGGCCAAGACGACGTGAGTCGTGTGAGAAATGGCCTGATGAAACATGTTATGAATTGTATTTCAACAAGCAGATATCAGAGGTAAATTAGACTTGTTTGGTAGAACAAACAAAGTTAAATAACGGTCTGTGTAATGCTTTGGCTGTTTTGGGATACATAATTTGAATCAATAGGATTTTTAAATGGTCCCATGACATTCAAAATACATGAAAACAGCAATACTCCACAGCCGCACAGCCAATGGGCGTTATTTTGGTGTTGATGATTTCATTTAGCAGAGCATTGCATTCTCGATATAGGTGTAAATGGTATGCTGTTACAACCTGTCTAGCTAGATGGCTATTATTAATCTCATTTCGCAGAGCAATTCGGCGTCCTACTGACATGTCTATGTAGTTGCACATTGCCAGGACCTAAATACAAAATAAGCGGGTGCATCCCTTCAGCTAATGAAGCAAGATGGCTGATGTTTGGCTCATTTGGTATAATTGGTGCTCAGTATAGCTATCATGAATGTATCTTTAAACTAAACATTCAACACTCAGAATTCAACAGCTTAGCTATCAGAGAAGCTACTATTATGATTTTCCAAATCCTGTCGGTTATGTGAATTTTTGGGCAGGAAATACTAGGGCAACGTAAACATGAAGCTACGCGATCAGTTAGATTCTACCATGTGTCGTAAACGTAGATCTACCTATCCACTTTGACTTATGGGCGACACAGACGTAAAAATATATTTTTTTCGCATCGGGGTGCTAAAATTTGAGGAAATTCCGTTCCCACCACAACGCAAGCTTCGCTCCATTCATGATGTATTGAAACGAACGTACTACATTTCGTTAATGTATTCGTACGCTATTATTATAATTGTAATCGTAGTCAAAGAGGACATGCAATCGATAGGGCTACGAATTGAGGACGCGCAAGACAGGGGCAAATGGAAAAGAGTGCTGAAGTCACGGTGCAGTTGAACCCGTTGCACGCGCGATGGAGCCAATCGACACTAAAGGATGCGGTGGTGGTAATCGTAGTCAACATGTAGTTGAAGCGCACAACGTGGCATCGTAATGTAGACCAATTCTGATGTTTATTATACAAAACAGTCATCACCTGCTCTTAAAACTGTACCTGTCAACCGGTGTATGGTAAAGTTCAATGAAATTGCTGAAAAACAAGATTATTGGCGAAACGCCTGAGTACACAGGAAAATGGTCACGTGACTAGTTATCAATGCTTACGAGATGTTGAGACCGCTCGTACAGAGTCAGTTATTTTTTGTGAAAACCCGACAGTTTTTGCGTTCACATTGTATAAGCAAGTGTCGATGAGCTGATTCAAATATTGCAAAAAATCTAAAGTGATATCGTTATTTGTCGCAATGATATTTGGTCCTTTAATGGTTTGACGTTTTAGAAATGGAAAGTCAGCTAGTGGCCATCATACCAATGGACGATTATCGACTGAAACCTCGGAAAACGTAAGTTGAATGAAAGCTCTGTTACATCGGCCAATTAATTGCGTGAGTATTTGTCGGCATTGCATGTAACAATGATACATTTCTTTAAAACAAATATATTGCAAGTTGTCTATTGGTACTTTCGGTCGTACTTTATTTCCGTTAGAGAATTGAGTTTTTCATTGCACATTAAGTGCACTTTGGTGCGCTTATAATTTGCTAAATGAAGCTTATTAAAACTAGATGCTTCGCTGTGACCATTGTATTTCTGCTGTTCTCTAGTTTGGAAAATCATCAATTGAGACTCTCCAACATAGTAAGATTATTATATTTTATGCATTTAACTATAACATATCTTTTTAGTTAATGATTAATATTAAAATGCGGATGACTAATAATCTGTCTTCCAGTTTAATGCAGTTATCGGCTATTTCGCAAACTAATACATGATACGATTAGGGTCACTTATGGGGCCGTAAATTTCGGCAAAAAACAGAATATGATGCTGGAGATGTGTTCGATCAACTTCAACGCCGTATCGCTACCTAATTATTCTGAAGTATGTATTTACATTAAGTAGACGTGGCTTTGGTGCATTAAAATTTGTCATATTCGTGGGTTTTTCCATAAAAGATCTACTATGTATACATGAACTTTCTGTTTTCTTAGTTGTAGCTTCCTTAAAAACCTGTTTTTGCCATTTTGTTCCCGAGGATGGGGTAGGAGCTGTTCGCTTTGAACTAAAGGGCACATCCTCATCACATTTGCTGTCGGCTCAAAAAATTTATCGAAATTCATCCAGTGGAAAATGACTTATGCGTGACAGAAGCAAACAAAAGAAAAGAAATTTTCACAATTTTTAATTTTGGAGTTTGCGATTTTTAGCCTTCAGTGGAATCTTCGCTCTCTTCGCTCGTTCGTTTCAACAAATTTGCTTTTATAGCTAAGCTAAATGTAGCGGGTGAACTCGGCGAGTATAACTGGCTTTGCGTATCTGCAGCATAAGACGAATTAATTTATTATTATGCTATATAACTTAGCTATACACTCAACGAGTACAATGCTAGTAACTCGTGTGCGACGGTGAAACGGGGCGATCGTAGTTTCATCAAGTGGTAATTTTGTGTAATCACTTGTAACAGGTTTGTGTATGCTGTATATACTGCGATAAATCCTCTGCAATCCAGAACCCATTGAAAACCCTAAAACCTCACTGACTCTAAACCCAACAAAAACTGAAGTCGCAGGAAGAGTTCGTGCTAGTCTCTAGATAACCGAATCACCGTATTGAACATGCCTGGAAACCGATATTGAGACCATTCTTGATGCCCTCTACGCAACACCTAACCAAGCGACTGAAGACAGACTATGTTGCAATCGGGTTCATTGATCCTAAATCCACTGAAAACATCTGAGAAGCTACGTACGAAATATTTGTGCTGAACTCTAAATAACCAAATTATCGTATTCAGCGTACCAAAAAACCTATATAGACCATCCTTGATACTCTGAAAGCAATTAATAACCAAGCAAATGAAAACTCACTGAATTTTGAAAATGAGGTTCGTTTGATCATAAAACCCTCGAAAGTTCATGAAAAGATATAATATAGTCAAGTTGGACTCTAAATAGCAAAACCATCGTACTCAGCGTGCTTGATAGCTTATTATTTACTCGTTGCAAGGTAAAATCACATAACAACATGCCGAAATTTAACAAAATCGGTATTTATAGCAAAAGGTCGACGTGCCATATTCTAGACCACAGCGGTCCAGAGTGTGGACCCACAATAAAGTGGTGGTCAGTAAGGTTGTAGATCTCGACGAGCTGATTCTGCAAGTTGTCTCGTTCCTTCGATTTGATTTATTTCAGGCACAAATTTATTTTAAAAGTTGGTTTTAACCGCAATAAAGACGTTTTTGCACCGTTTTTAAGGCCATTTAATAACCATTTTAGTGGTTTTCGTAAAAAACCAAAAATTTTGGAAATTTGTAGCTTCGACACCCAGTTCAAGCCAGGCGGCTGTAGTTCACACCCCTCGCAAAATCCCGTGCTCCCAGTTTTGACCAGGGGGCCCTGTTCATGTCCCCCCTGGCAAAATTTTCAACGAATGAAGAAGCCAGAACATTAATTTCATGCTTGGCGCAACCCAGTAACTGTAAGTTTTTAATAGTTAGGTATGGCATGTTTCATACGATTTATAAGAAATCAAGGTGAATAATAAACTGAATGTATAATTAATAAGAATAGCAATAATTGCAAAATATCTCAATTGTAAATTTTATTATTCTGAGCTCTTCGTTTCGTCTCATAAAACTTTCTCAGATTATCAAGCTAGTACATCAGTCCTATAAATGTCTACAATCCCAAAATAAAATATTAGCAGTCTCCAACTGAAACCAGGGTCATAGCAACGTTTACTGCGCAGCTCAGGATTACGAATCCATAAGACTCGTGTCGTCTATCTCGGATTTTTATAGTTTAATAAGTTCTAAGTTTTATATATATACAGCTAGGTCTACAGAATCATTTTGCACGCTATGCCTTCAAAAGCGGCCTACAGTTCATTTCGAATTGAAAATACTTACAAAATATCTCATATGTAAATTTTATTATTCTGAGCTCTTCATTTCGTCTCATAAACCTTTCTCAGATAATCAAGCTAATACATTAGGCCTCTAAATGTCTATAACCTCCAAATAAAATATTAGCGTCTCCAACTGAACCCTGGGTCATAGCAACGTTTACTCCACATGAAATCTGCACAGCTTATGATTATGAATCCATTAGTCTCGTGTCGTATAGCTCTGGTTTTTATAGTTTAACAAGGCTTAAGTCATATATACATTTAACAATAGCTAAGTCCACAGCAACACGAAAACGGGTTTAGGGACAGAAATGTGAAATTGTGACAAAAACACTTTTCGCGAAAATGTAATTTTAGCAAAGTTAGCACATATATCGGTTGTGACATAAATATTACAGTTCTCAGATATAGCATTATCACTGCTTGTGCTACACTGTGACACTGAACGCTCTACTCATTTTCAAATTGACTGCTTACTTCGAATATACCATTTTCAGGCATTTCTGGGTGCTCGGTGCAGTTGCGATGTGTGTCGTTGTATCGGCGTTGCTTCTGTTTTTCTTAATACCACGATCGATCGACCTATCGATTGGATTATCAATACTTAATCCCGAATATACGGTCTATAATAAGCCGGTCGAGGGACAGCTACATATTTATTTGATGGTAAGTTGGACACATGGCATCTCCATGTTGGCACATTTTCCTGGAGCCTCGAACTATGATCTCGAACGCGGCACATTGTTTACGGCGAGCATGAAACTGTAGGAATAATATGCCTTGGAGACACTTGCAAAATTTGTTTTTTCAATAAACTGCATTATGTGTAAAAATTTAAACAGCTTGTATATCGTGCGGCGTTTCACTCCATGCCGAACGTATCGATGCTTCCATCCTCCAAATCGTCCAATAGAACGCTGTTGATGGAAGTCGTGCTGCACAGTTATACAGCACAAAATGTAGCAGCAAATTGTCAGGTTGTAAGTATTAGGAGGCATCTTTACTCGGCCAGGGGTTTCGGATTTCGCCGCGACGGGTAGAAAGCGGAGAGAGTGCCGGTTCAATGCATGATATGGAACTTCGAAATACAAAAAACCTAAATTCAGTATTAATTTTTCAGCAATTCAGTATATTTATGAAATTGTTAACTTCGATCGGATTCGAATTTTAGTAATATTTTGCGTCATGTTGGATCGTCAGGTTGCTATATAGAGGGGAGTCCAAAATTTTGCGAAAGGCACGTGGTCTGAACCAAAAGAAGTGAACAATTAATGTCAAGAGTCCGCACTATCACTACCTTACTCACCTCGTGCGTTAGATTAAATCAAGATCTAGTTATCATCAGTAAAGGCACTATCACATGTGATATGTTAAATTGGATAGCGAAAAGTAACATTCCGTCATCACAGCCACCATGAACTCTAGCTTCTCAATATTCCGTGGCTATGACGCTATCATTGCGAACAGAACCAATAGGGAACAATGATGCACGTTTGTAAAGTTCTGTTTACGTTTCTTTGGGGGAGGGGGGTGAGAGCGAATTTCCATTGCTTGATACTTTTCTTTCTTATGAAGTGAAGTAGTAGAAATTATCCTATTTTAGTTAAACAATCCACATATTTTCACTGTGGATCTGCAAATCTTGAAAATTTTCCATTTTTACATATGCACAATAATGCAATCAGTCGTTATATTTGACTTTTCTTACAGTTATAGTGCTTTATAGTCAGTTGGAACCCCGAAAATACTTTCGTGTCCGAACGGAAGCACACTCATGTCATCTTGCTAAGTATAATTTTGATAGTTTTGAGAAGCCACTTTACCAAATAAGCTTGTGTTTTGTACAAGTCGAGATTTAAAATTTTTCAGGAAAAAATTAAATCTGTGCTTCCAAACAGTGGGCACAACTACTATTATTTGTTGTGGGCTTTATCAAGCAAATTTCGCCACTAAAACGCTACCCCTTCACTGATAAAACTCCGACTCTGACGTTATTTGATCGATAACAAATAAGACAGTCCTGACTATGGAAATTTAACAGTCACAGGTTTGACGTCAAATGAAAGATACAACGTTGTTTGCGCAGTGCTTTCATATATTTTAATCTGAAGCTGTTTCTGCCAGTGTCTCGCACCGTTATTGACTGAACTCAACAATTTGTATACCTGCTATCTCTATTTCGTTCCTTTCCGGGGGTCGCTACTAAGCTCGAATTGTAAACCTTTGTTTGTGGGACCAGACCAAAACCTCGATAAACAATAGTATCAGAACACATGGGAATTTTTTCTGTCTGCACATGGACTGTGTAAGGCCCATTGGACATAAGTATGATACAGGATTATCTTACGGTATGTCATGGATTAGATAAAGACTTTCTTGTGATTTAGGTAAACATAGCCATTGGGTGCTAAAAGTGGTCAGATTTTAGACATATCTATTTTTCTATCGCAGTGTTCTCAGCTAGCTGTGTTCTGTTAGAGATATGGTACGCGTGTTTGGCTCTATTGTTGGGAATTGAACTTCGTTCGAGTCACAAGCTTGAATGCTTACCGTTTACTCAATCGTTTTGGTAATGTATGGCTTTTATTTGATTTAGGCAAAACTAGTGTGTCGGAAAGTGGTTATTATTACCGTTGGGTCTTAGCAAACATTAATTAAAAATGAGAATTGAAGATAAGCATCATAACGGAAACAGTCATCGACACCCGATTTTGCACAGAGGTCAGTGACGTTACGATTCATTCAGCAATAGTTATATCGTACAATAGCTCTATTTCTGTGGAAATATATTCGTAATATGTTTAAATTTTGTTGCCAAGTTTTTTAAATCCAAATGTTTTATCCAAACAGAGCTAGTTTTTGCTTTGATGTAAATGAACAACACTTTATTTCAACAACTGCAATTCAGAAACAGATGACGGGATTTGGCTAATTATTTTTTATTTAACGTGTTTAGGCGTTAGCAGCGTGTTTTCGGCAATTCCACAAGTTGACGGCTAAGCTTCATAATAGGTAAACCGATATTACCACTGTTTTCAGTATACATGTGTACTTACGTAGTTATACATAGTTTCAGGGTTATTCTAGCATCACCGTGAACTGAATAACATTGGTTCAGACTTTCAACTTAATTAATCAGTCTAATTAGAGAATATGTTGCAATTGCTATCTATAACCTTGTAATACCTATTCCACTTTGACTCTATTTTCGTAGCCCTTATTCAGTTCAATCGTGTAATAATGATCTCGATCATCATCCATCTATCCCCTCAGCAGAAAGAAACATTAAGGTAGAAAACATTATTTATATTCATAGTTCTGCTTTCAACAGTCAAAATGGATTGGTAGCTTCGATTTTTCGATAATTGCATCGTGTGAGCTTGTCGGCATATTCTATGCTGCTTATTTCATTCCAGTCGGATGTTAAGTTTGAAATTTTTTTGAATTACACTGATTTCAGATGTATAAAACAAAAGTTCAGTTCTACAACGGGCCCAGCGAAGCATCTAGTCGTTTAGGCGCCTGACTGAAGTAAATCCATTTTTGGTGCAGTATTGTCGTTGGCAAAATGTATGCTTTCTTTTATTCTAAAATCTTAGGCACCGATCAACGTCACCAATCACAATTACTACAGTGTCACAGTTGTGAACGCCACCGTCGACGTAATGTCTGATAGAATTTTTGCTCGTGATCAAACATTTTTAATCGGTTCCGGTCAGACGAATCCGGGCGAAGTTTACGTCTCCATTCATGGCACTGAAACTGTTCATATCAATACAACGATCAAGCTCGACGGTCATAAACCAGATCAAAAGCTGTTCTGGGATCAATGCCGATTTATTTCGTATTTTGTGGCAATTTTTCAGTAAGTTAGCTTATTTATCACGCGCGATAGCGATATTGCGTAAGGCAAAGATGCGCAAATCCACATTAGGTGCGTACATTGTGATTTGCCTGTCAAAATCACGAGCAGAATCGTGCAAAAATTCGCGATAATTCTGTCGTTAGTGTTTAAAGTTTAGTGAACTTGACCGTTTACTCCGTGATGTACAAATATAATTATTTGCATACGCGTGCGTTATTGATGATTGGGGAAGTTTATACCGTTCATCAAATTACACGCTGGGTCGCGAGGTCTATGAATTCAGTGGTGTAGCCAGGGGGAGCAGAAGGACCATGCCACTCTCCCCAGAACTGCATGATATAAGGATATTTTAATGTAATGAAACTAAGCATTTGCTCATAAAAGTGCTATCTATTTGATTTTCGTGTCAGTTTTAAGCCACATATATAGAATAATCACAAATTTATACTTGCCTCGTTTGTGAACAACTATTTGTTTCACTTTATGTCTTATCGCAACAATAGCAACTTCTGTATCATGATATGCCTGGGTTGTATAATATCAGATGTTTATTTGTTGCTAAATTTGTGCCCAGCATGGTTTATTTGGAACATATCTACATTGCTTCAGATATTTTCGAAATTGCCTATCACCACTGCTGAATCTGAACTTACCTTATCTAAACTTGCCGCACACTTACTGCAATTTGTTCGACCATGAAAGAGAACAGGACCGAATCGCTTATTTTGCTTCAGGTTCATACAAATGTTGCTTGTTCCCTTGATGAAGTTATTGACGCATTGGCTATACGCTCAGCGAAAAAACTGCGTTTTGTATTGTGTCAGGAGTTTGAAAAACGCAGAAAACAGTTCCGAAGTTATGTTGTATTTACATACCAGGTGACGTGTAATGAACCATTTGACCCCCCTCGCGTATGTATGAATTCTCAACTGCTGTTGGGTCCTTAGTACAATAAATTCGGGAAAATGTGTAATCTTTTCTATAAACCAACAGCTTTATAGAAAAGAAGGACAGTCCTTTATACTATTTTGCAGCAAAGATATGGTCCTCTGCTTTTTAGCTTTTTATAACCAGAAGGTGTGATGCCGATGGTTCCAATGAATTTTAACCGCGCTTTTTCGAGTTATAGCTTGTGACGGCTAATATATGCATTTTATTATACAGCTAGTCATGGTATTCAGATGTATGATGTTTTTGGTACTTCTACTATTTTAGTTTTCAAGTAACAATAATTAAAGTTGAATATTCACGGTAGTTGAGAATTCACCGAGCAAGGCGGGTAGTATGTATTTAAATATACAGTGGCAACGCGATAGAAATCGCGTTGTGAAGTACACGCGGCCACGAGATTGCAGTGCTAAATGTGTAACATTGTGACCGCAAGCAGCACCTACGTATTGCCCTGTCAGAAATCGTGTTCGCGTACATAATGTACATAGTTTTTGTGCTAGAATATCGGTTTTGAGATCGGGAACCGACTTACTAAATGAACCCTGGTGCACGCACCTAAAGTAGGCTCACGTATCGTTTTAGCTTTTTTATGCAGTTTGATTCAATTGAATTTCATTATTCTTAACGTTTCTGTGTTTTTTCAGTGCAAAATATTTGTCATTCAAGTCACTGAGCCGGAAATCTTTACCACCAACATTTTTGTCAAGTGCACGCATAATAGTGAATTGTAAAAGGGTAAATAGTTTTTAGTACCCTTAGTGATATATTAATAACTTTAATTCTGGATTATGCTGCAAAAACACAGACTCATAGAATCAACGATGGAATTTCCCTTTAGCTTCCGTGGGAATGGACAGGTCAGCTCTTCGGTTGGTTAACATTTGGAGTTGGCTTTTGACGGAAGTGCGTAATGATTATCCCCTAAACATGATCCCTGAATTATAGTGCTGCGTGTCTTGCATGCGCAATTTGGTCAAATTTCCGGTGATACTATACTGTGTCAGAGCAGTTACCCATTAACGGTATTCCAATTTATATATTTTAATTTAGCAATACTAATTCTTAAATGTAGGCC